>JAULLH010110768.1:0-14066 GCA_035668455.1 Sarracenia alabamensis
GAATCGTAACCTGCTCCTTCTAAGGTGAAGTGAGAACCTTGGTTGTTGCAGCAGCAACCCAAACTTGAGCCTTCTCCTTGTGAGATGATAATACAAGTAATAGCTCACTACAAGATTCACTCTCTCTCAAATATAATTTACAATGAAATACAATCAAAGAGCAAGAGAGGAATACAAAGAATCCTTGTGACAGACAACCAGAAATAAAGCTCAAAGATATTCAATAAAATTGAGAAAAAACAGGGGGTTTCTTGTGTTTAAGACTTGAATGAGATGTATATGATCTTTTTCTTATATTGTGTAACCTTTCAATCTTCAAATAAAGCTCCTTAAATAGGTTCTCCAAACCATAGAGTCATTAGGGCTAATAATGGAAAGATTTTGTACCAAAAAAAGCCGTTACGAATCAGGAATTTCAAATTTCCGACGAAAACCGACGTCATTTCCCTTAGAACTGACAAAATTTTAGCCCCCCAAATCAAACTGATGAAATTTTCTTCAAATCTAACGTCAATTTTGTGCCCTTGAGACAAGACAAAAGTCTCTGTAAAGAACTAACGAAATATTTGTGAAACTGACGAAATCTCGTTCCTTGTTCTGAATCTGAAATTTTCAAAACTTTTTGAGTAGACTTCAACTGGTCATATCTCCTTCCTCCGAACTCCAAATTAGGTTTGTTTTATATCAAATTAAAGCCCTAGAAGTCTTCTTTCCAATGGTTTAAGAATCACCTTCAAATTCCTTGTGTGATAAAGTTATTCTTGAAATACTGAGAGTATGCCAGATTGGAACTTGATCTCACCTTTTGCTAACATCACCCCTTTGATCTTTTGAGGTCCATGGACTTGAACTATGATCTTCCCTTTTGATAACAAACTCCAAAATACTTCTTCTTCAATATTCCTTGGTCTTTAAATTCTTCTCTTGAATTCTTGATAACTTGGGGCTTGATTCTCATTCCTTGATACTTATACATGAACACTTAATATTTTTGACCTTGAGACTTTGATGCTTGAATTTTTGCTATGAATTGAGCTCCAAAAAAGGATTAAAATCTATGAACAAAACTCAAACAAAGATCAAACATAAGCAACACAAATCAATGTGTTGGAATAATCAAAAACAAAATCAAGGTTTGATTGAAAAAGCCTTTAGGCTAACATCTTGAATATTGAAGCAAGACATTTAATAATAAAATTCTTTGAACATAGCATACACATTTTAAATTCATTTTTTTATGTTTGAAGAATCATGATATTTTCCGATAAGATTAACCTTGACATTTTCTCTTTGCATATGGTTGTTATGATAAACGACTGCTTATATGTTTACTCCCTATGGGTGTATATTTGATTATCATGTCAATGCATTGCATGAATATCAGATTATAATGGTATAAGAGAGATAGAACCTGTTTAAGGCTCACTCTCTCATCCCTTATTCACTATTTGGTTTTAGGATTTTATCTTCAACCCTCACACGATACTTATTGTATAAATCAGTATATGTGAGTGTGTAAAACTCAAGAACATTTTCCGTTTATTGAATTAATTTTGAAGAAAAGAAAGATGCATTAAATTGTTGTCATTTCCACATCCTCTCACATAATCTTTATGGTATATGCAATAAGCTTCGTGATTAAAATTGCTTTGCATATGAAACTCTATAGCATAAGTGCCTAATCTGATAGACAATACAATCCATCATGCTTACATGTTCATTAATATCAATTTTTCATCATCTTCAACACATAAATTAATATTTTTGATTAATGATGGATATGTTGTGTGCCTCATGCTTAAATTTATTCAGTATCCAGCATGTATTATCTTTTTATCCCCCTTATTGCTTTTAATTGCTATATTTCTTGGATGCTTAAATTGCTTTATTGATAAACCAAGGGAGAGATAAAATTATTTTTAATATCCCTTCTCACATGCTCTTGAGACACATCTATGATTGTGAGTTCATATGCTAATGCCTATGTCATGTGCTTAAATGTTATATCCTGCACACATTTGGTGATATGATCATGTATGCCATGCTTTCTATGCCTCAACTGGTGATTATGTGCCATACCTTGTACTTTAATAGATTTACGTTGAAAGAGTTCAATTTCCTGTTCTGTCATAAAAGAATTCGAAACTTTGAGAAAAAGTTTCGGCTCTTCATGAATGGTTTCGAAACCTTGTGAAAAGGTTTCGACCCCCATTTGGAAGATTTCGGCTATTTGTGGTATGATTTCGAAACCTTTTGAAAAGGTTTTTCCTTTTCACAGAAAATCTTCGGCTCTTCCCATGCATTTCATGACTTTTCGATGCCTTTTTTATATGCCCAGTAGTTTGTTTGGAAATGCATTATCAGCCCCCTTTGCACAAAATTTTTTTTTGAAAATTTTGTTTGCTGCTGTTTATGAATTTTCTTTGTACTTCATGATTCATATTTGATATATCTTTGATATCATGATCATTTCTTTTCATATTTATTGATATCAAGTCTATGCTTTGTGTGCATCACTCTCACATGATTCTCATTACTTATTTCATATGTTTAATTTTTTTAATATGCTTCATTGTAGCCTAAAGTATTTCAATCAAGTTGATTACATTGAACATGATAAAAATATTATGATTGATTCCATATTGACATCATATTCAATTTTTACTTATAAAACTTATAGTGTAATGACGGCCTATAATCGGGTTATTTCACAGATAAAATTCTTTCAATAAATCTCTTTTTGGTGAAATTCTCGTAGACCCACTATGACTGGTTTTTCATTTCAAAATATGATTCCAATGACTTTAATCATAATTTTGATATATCATGAGCAATGCATATCTCGCTTGATGACAAGGGATCATCCTTACCTCTCAAATGCATATTTTTAAATGATTGATTCTCCTTTTTTAATTCTTTCTTATTTTCAAATGGAGAAATTAAGACATAAGGTAAATATAACTTATGAACCATTAAAATTTTTTGTCTTGATTGCATGCTTGACTGGGTTAGGAAGAAAAATGATTGCTTGTTCTATTTTTTTGAACCTCCTACTAGTTAAAAGACATAGCAAAAGCCCTCTATCCTGATATATCTTATGTATGTCCTAAAAGAATTTTTTTTACATTTTTTTGAAATAAAAGACCATGTCTTAGAAAAATTGTTTGGACCAACACATGCTTTTTGAACCTTTTATGATTTAAAAAAAAGGGATGAGAATCATACTCTTTCCTCATTTTATAAGCATGTTCTAAAATTTTTCGTGATTTTCATAGAAAGGCCAATCATTCTCTTACAAAGGGGGAGATACATTTTTCTCAAATCAAATATAATCTGTTTTTGGTATCAAACAGGTATACCCTATATCACTTAGGGGGAGAAAGATAGAAAATCTTTTAATATTTTCTGATATGCCTTATATGTTAGTCTTGTTTGCTCGCATTAAGTCTTTGCATTATTTTTATGCGCATTCAATCATTCCTTTTCTCAATGGAAATGATATATTAAAGAAAGATACATATATAGGTTGGGTAAATTTTTCGAAAGAATATCTCTTTTTCGACGAGTGGTATCAATGAAAAACAACCTTTTTGAAACTCTTTGGTATACTCCATGACCAACAATATGGTCATTCAACTGTTTTTGCAAGGGGGAGCAAATTTGTTAACATCTTGTAATCTTGTAAAACTAAAAGTATTGTTTGGCACTCTTTTACAGAAAACGAAAAAAGTAAAACTTTCCAAATTTGACTTTGCTTGTTTTTCAAATTGACCTTGATTGCATAAACTTTTTAATGCCTATCTTCATAGCAATCAATGGAAGAACATCTCTTTATAATCTTGATCCAAGTTTGTACAGAATTGAAAGAGAAGATCAAAAAAAGAATGACAAATATTTCTCTTTCGAAAGGAAAGACAATTATCTTTCATTACCCCATTGCTTCACACTGAAATTCTTTTGTTAAGAGGGAGAGAATTTTGTTAAAAAAAGGGAGAACAGTCTTTACAAAGGGGGAATGATTTTTTTTGAGAAAATTTGTTTTATGCCCTTCACATATTATGCCTTGAATCTTGTCTCATTTTCTCCCTGTCCTTTTTGCTATGCCAAAGAGGGAGAGAAATATTGATTTGATTTGCATTGAATGATTATTTTGTTACATTGGTATCTTAGAGCTACAATTTTCTCATCCTTTATGCCTTTACAAATCAATTGTTGTCATAGTCAAAAAGGGGGAGATTGTTAGCCTAAAGGCTTTTCAATCAAACCTTTATTTAGTTTTGACTTATAACAACCAATTGATTTGATCATTTGAATGTTAATCTTTTCCTTGATAACTTTGGTATCATCTTTTTGATGAAGTTTGGTTTTGATAGATATACAATCAAATAAACTTATTTATTTAATTGTTAATCCTACAAAATCATCATGATTAATCAAGGGCCATAACATTAACAATCATTTGTATTGGTAATTAAGGAAACTGTTAGCCTTGTCTATTTAATCATCATTATATATGTTCATCGTGTGTTTTAATGTATAAACATGTTATTTTGATCATAATCGCGCTAAAGACTTGTTTTCATGTGAGTTAATATTTTTCAGGTCAATATATCTTGAAACTCAGCATAAGTCAAGAGAAGACAAGAATTAGAAAGTCTATACAAGATTTGGGTAATCAAGAGTAAAACAGTTCAGTCAAGATAACAAATGGATCGACATCTTACTTTGAGCAAGGAAGCTCAGAAGAATTCCAAAGAGTAGATCAATACTCAATCTCAAGCTAGGCAAAACAGCACAAGGCTGTAGATCATGTTGAG
This sequence comes from Sarracenia alabamensis, assembly GCA_035668455.1. Classification (NCBI taxonomy): domain Eukaryota; kingdom Viridiplantae; phylum Streptophyta; class Magnoliopsida; order Ericales; family Sarraceniaceae; genus Sarracenia; species Sarracenia alabamensis. Next base: position 4,818 of record JAULLH010110768.1, read on the forward strand.
ACTTGAGATTGAAGGTAATGAAGAAAGGAAGCAGTGACACCATGAAACGACAAAGTTCACACCTTAGGATGTGTTGATCAAGAAGTACAAGCAAGTTCAAAGCTTGCTTGTTACTTGAAGTGCATCGGCAGCATAAAGAAGTAGACACCATCCTCGACATCAAGTAGTGGATTGAAGAATTCCATGAAGCAAGAGAAGAGTCAAAGTCAAGATAAAACCATGAAGAAGATTGAAGTTGTTAGTCCAAGGCAAAGGGTCAAAAGGACTCTCACCAAAATCCTTCTTGAAGAAGCTTAAGGATGACCAAGTCTCTAAGTATAAAGAGATAAAGTTTGAAGAATTTTGAAGAGTTTTGGGATTGAAAGTGATCATGCTTCAAGCTCAAGAATATCACATCAATCATCAAGTCTCATGTTCAAGAACACTCAAGAAATTAGAAGGATTGAAAGATTGAAGAGAAAAGTTCTAGAAGATAAAGGAATTTGACGTTTGGACAACTTGGAGTAAGTATTAAAGAACAAGAGGAGCCCAAGTATCAATGGAGGTTGAATAAGAACTCATTTGGAGTTTGTTAGCAAAAGGGGAGATCAAAGTTCAAGTCCAAGAACTTTAAAAGATCAAAGGAGTGATGATAGTTCAATGGGAGACCAAAGTTCAATATGATATACGCTAAGTATTTCGGGCATAACTTTATCCTCATAAGGAATTTGGATGCAATACTAGATTCATTGGAAAGAATACTTCTGGGGCTTCCATTTCCATATAATATTTTTCCAATTTGGAGTTAAGATGAATAATTTATGATCATTTGAAGTTCGAGAAAAAGTGTAGCAAAAAGGTTTCAGCTCATGGTCATGAGGAGCCGAATCCTTGTATAAAATTCTCGAGCAAAGGCCAAAGGTTTCGGATCATGGATATGAGGAGCCAAATCCTTGAAGAAAATGTCTAGGTAAAGGCCTAAGGTTTTGACTCATGCTTGATGGGAGGCAAAACGCTGAAGTTCAAAACTGAAGAAATTTCGAATCCAAAAAATCACCTATGACATACCTTCGGTATTTTGGCCATAACTTTCTCCAAACAAGTAATTAAAATGTGAGACTTAAACTATTAGAAAGAGGACTTCAAGGACTATAATATAGACATAAAATTTTCCTAATTTGGAGTTTGGACGAAGGAGTTATAATCATTCGAAGATTGATGAAGTGTTATGAAAATCCAAAGTTCGAATCCACTAAAACGTTTCGACTCATGGGGAGAGGAGGCGAATCCTTTCATTATTTTTTTCAAACCCAAATCTTGGGAAGCCAAAGGTTTCGGCTCCCTAAGAAAGGTTTTATCTCATCCACCAAAAGGTTTTAGCTCATCCAAATAGGTTTCATCTCATGGCCAAAATGTTCCAGCTCATCAGAAAAGGTTTCATCCCCTTCACCCAGATTTGAAAATCTTAAAACTTTACAACAGACTGATTTGTGTCTCCAAAGACTATATTTTGATCCCAAATGTCCTAAATCATTTAGAGGCTATTTAATGAGCATTTATTCTTCATTAAGAAGGTTGGTGAACAGGAGAAAAAGATCATTAACACTCATACAAGTCGTTCACTGCTCTGAACTTAATTTTTCTACTGTGAGCTTTATTTTTTTTGGTTTCTCTATACCAGACTTGATTGTACTCATCTCTATCATTATTCATCTATTATTTCTTGTAATAGAGAGTGAGTAAATCTTATTGATTGCTCTTTAATCATTTGTAAACAAGGGTGAGTCACCCTTTAGCCTTTGAGAGGGTATATCTCAAAGAAGAAGTCCAAGAGTGATAAGAGGAAAAAAGATGGGATTGTTTTTTCGAAGGTTCTTCTTGGGGCTTGCTTAGGCTTTGAAGTTTTGTTCCCGGAAACAACTTATAAAAGGCTTGGAGTGTGCTCGGTAAACACCCAACATAGTGAAAATCTCAAGGGGAAGCTTGAGGAGTGGACATAGGTCAGGATTTGGCCGAACAACTATACGTCTTGGTCTTATGGTTTGATTTTCTTCCTTACCTTAACTCTTTTATTTTCAGTAATTTATTATTCATATCTTTTTACACACACACTTTAATTAATACACATCGCTTCCGCATCTAAAATAAAAAAAAAGTGTAAAATTGATATAGTTTTCCATACAACCTATTCACCCCCCCTCTAGGTTGTCTCTTAGTGGACCAACAGTGGATGCGAGGTTAAGTGTGGGTTCGACGTAGTAGTGGGAGGGGTAGTGTGGTGTGTATATAATAACATGAGGGGTAGTGTGGTGGATGGTTACTGTGGCGGTGGTAGGGGCCGTGGATGTTCATGGACGCCATCATCCACCGCATGTACTCCTCTTGGATTTCCTAAGAGTCCTCAATGCGGATGAGTGTGGCGTCTATCTGGTAAAGTCGGCCCTCCACCTACTGGAGGCGTCCCTCCACTCTCTGCTGGCTCTCTACGATAGTATTATAATCACCGCGGGTAAAAACCCAAGGTGCTGACATATCCATGTAGGGGCCGACGTTGGATGGCGGGATGGTTGAAGCGGAAGGGTCGACGGGATGGGGTGATGGAGGTCGGGTGGCGGTGTGAAAAAGGCATGGTTGATGGAATAGGTCGCTTGGCGAGAGAAGACATGCTCTTCGCCGAGTTACCGGGTAGGTAGGTGGAGACCTACCTTTCGGCGGCCTTGGTGCGGGAGATGGTGAATGGCTAGGGGAGGTCTTTCGTGGCTTGTTGGAGGTAGGCGACAATGATGTTGGAGTAGGGGAGGTCGAGCCCTTTGGGGTTGTCGTCCATCCTAATCATCTGCTCGAACATGAGTTCTGGAATGGAAGTCTGGTGGTTGGTGTAGAGGGTGTAGAGGGCGCGGAGGTTGTCGTCCCTCCGCTCGTATTTGTGGATGCCACAAAAGACGTTGGCTTTGAGAACTGTGTCGGGAAACCACAGCCTCTCTACCAATTCACCGTGTCAGATAAAGTTATGCCCGAGAGGAACACGGCCTTCAGAGACCACTATCGCCATGTCTGTGGTAGAGAGATGGTCGACGATAGGATCGCGGTCATCAGAAAGCTTGTCCATCAGGGTGCTGAAGATATCAAGCATTTCGACGAGTGTTTCGGCGTTCAACTCCACGTTGTAGCCGTCGACGGATGTCTGCTAGTACTCCTCCATCATCTTGTTGGCATTCTCTCGGAGGTCCCATCGCATGTTTTGGTAGAACAGGGGGACGATCCATGGATAGATGATGGGAAATGGGCCGAAAAGACCACCGATGCACCGGAAGTTCATGATGTCGATGCCGGCGCGGGCTACAGGGCAGTGTCACAGGAACACGTCTTCGACTGGGAAGTTGATCATCTGGTGGAGTTTGGCGATAGCCCAATAGCCTGAAACTTCAGAGTTCGGAGGTTGGGACGATGCTCCCTGTCTACCAGTGCGTGCTCATTTGGGTATTCAGGCAGCCATCGGTCAAGAGTTTGTGAGAGTCGGAGGCCGGGAGGTGATTTGAGAGAGAAGATAAGTTGAGAGAGTTTGTTGGTTGTGGATGAATATGTTTACTAGCAAACTTAATCAATTTTAAACTCTTTTTACAAATTAAACAAGTTCTAAGTGCAGATGTAAGGGTCTGACCTTGTTTTACCCGTATGTCGTCTTTCGGAATGTTTCAGGAAGCCTTGGACTGGAAGATCGTGGACCGTTTTGGTTTTAAAATTTAATTCAGAATCGGCATTTGTTTGGTTTTTTGAGAAATCGGTAAAAAGTTTAGAAAGAATTAAAATTTACTGACGACTCGGTGTCCGGTGATCGCACCATTTGTCTTATAGGCTTCGGTACTTTATTTCTACCATTAGGCTAAGTTTAAGGACGTTGAGTAGGAACGGGCCTTCATTTTAAAGTTTCCATGTTGAGCTTTACAGTGGAGCGCTGGAGCGCGCTTAAGCCCGCTCGAGCGGGGTAGGTCGGTCAGGATATTTATAGGTGGCGGGATGAAGCTTGTTCAACAAGCTTCTCATATCTTTTCTCCATTCTCTCTCTAAGCATGAGACTTGGAAGCTAGGACCTTGATTTTTGGTGATCTGGAGGCACGTGCTTGGATTCTGTACCTGCACGGTCGATCACGACATTGAGGGCTATGTATCTACCGGACCAGATCTTGATTCTTACAGTTTTGGATAGCCTCGTTTTGGCCTTTGGGACTTTCGACAGTCTTATGAGGTAGGTGACAACCTACTCATGAACTTTCCCTGTTGTGTGTAAGGCTAGTTTTGTGTATTTATAGCTGTTATGCTGGGTTTTAGCCTATTTTATGCAAGTTTGCATATTTCGGGCCTTGGGGCCCGATTTTTTGGGAAACCTTTTAGATTTCCTTGGTTATGAGCATAATTATGAGAGACTTATCTTTTCAGATCTGAGTTTAGGTTATTTTATGCCTAAGTTATGTTATATACGAGATTTGTAGATATTGGATTTTATCGGGCTTAAAACCCTCATTTTAGAAATGTGCCATCATTTCCTTGATATGGGCTGAGTGGGCTACTTGCTGGTGTTTTTGGTTAGTAAAATGGATAACTGTAGCAAAAGTCATATATAAATTGGGTGTTTTCCAATTTTGGGGTTTTGGGATTAAACCGGGTTCGGTACGACATGTAGGGGGATGCATATCGCATGTCATCCTCATACAGCATGCCTAGTTCTTGCATAGTTTGTTTTCCTATGAGCAAAGTGGCTCACGTTGTCTCTGACAACACATGTGATCTCGAGAAGGAGGTTGCAGACTAGGTGGAGACTCGGGACGGAGCCGGAAGGAGCATAGCTTAGTTTATTCCCTGTTTTGTGTTGTTTATCTTATGTTCAGACTTGTATAAGCTTGGTAGAACATGGGTTTTTATGTATAAAGTTGGATAATACTTTAATACATTGCACGCTTAAGCTTATGGTGTTATGGCTCTGGAGTCCCAGATTTTATTTATTTCAGCTTTGGTTAGTACACGTGATGTATGTTGTGAGGCCGATGTGCCGGGTGGGTTTATTGAAATTTGTTTAGCTAGTTTTTCTCTTGCCTGAAAAAGCATGCTTAATAGATATAACGGATTTCTGAAAAATATAGTTTTCTTAACATTTATCAATGTTTAAAAGTGGAAAAGGATTTTATTCGTTTTACTAAGTCACGGAATCATGTTTTTGGCTAGTTTAAGACCTTTTTAAGGCAAAATGGACAAAATAAACTTTTCAGGAAATTTGAGGTTTTTACCTCGAAAACCTTCTGCCAAAAACGCGCTCAAAGCGTGCTCGACGCGCGCTCTAGCGGGGTCTGTAGTTTCTGAAAAATTCGAAGATTGTTGAATTTTTCCTAAACTTTGGGGTTTCATGGCAGGAGTCTTGGGCATTTTTTTGAGCATTATACTTATACTTTTTTATGTATAAATTAGCCATTTTGTTAAAGTTTTGTTTGGCATGGTTTAAAGCTTATTATCTTTATAAGTTTATTTGATAGATTTTCGATTTCGATTTTCATCCGAGTTTTCGGTTACGTCGGGTTTGGGGTGTTACAACTTGGTATTAGAGCTCTGGGTTCGAATACCTAGGAACCGTGGGAATAGTTAAACTACTCGAGAGGTTGTTGCATGTTGCATTCATGTTTTGGTTTGCCTGTTTTAACTTATGATTTGTTATATGTGCGCATGATATATGTTATATGAGCATGAGGACTAGACTTGCAGATGATTTGTCTGGCCTTTGGCGTCCGTGGTACCGTTTGGAGCTCGAGTTAGGAAAGCCTTTGGTCGACGTTCTTTCTAACGAGAAAACCAATTGGGTTAGATGGATTGACTTATCACTCTAATAGTTCTATCCCGATATGTGGTACATGATTTGATATTCTGCCATAGGATTTGTTTGACTCTCTTCTTCCCTCGGCTTTCATATAGACTATGTTACCCTACCGTGGAGAAGGTCGGGGCGGGGCTCGTGATCCGGGTTGGGTCGATGATGATACTAGTAGTAGTGAGGGAGGGGATGACGTAGGGCAGGATGAGACGTACGTTCCATAGGCACCCGTGCAAGGGGTGGACGTTCTGCAGTAGATCTTAGCGACTATGCAAGTGATGGCAGGTATGACAAGGGGAGGAAGTCAGGCCCCCGAGCCACGTGCAGCAGTTGCGATGAGAGAGTTCTGACAGATGGATCCTCCTACTTTTTCTGGGGAGCTTGACCCCACTGCGGCGACAGATTGGTTCAAGACATTTGTGCTCATTTTTGACAGGTTGCATATCGAGCCAGGGTTGCGGGTGAGCTTGGCTACTTATCAGCTGAGGGGTGAGGTGAGAGAGTGGTGGAAGTGGGCTAAGAGCACCGTTAACACGACGTGGGCTACGTTTGAGCAAGTGTTTTGGGAGAAGTATTTTCCCCTATCTGCGAAGGAGTGCCATAGAGAGGAGTTCATGAGTCAGGAGCAGGAAGGTATGACGGTCTTGCAGTACAAGTCGCGGTTTTCAACGTTATCACGGCACGCACCGGAGATGGTTCACACGGGGATACTGAGAGCACGGCGGTTTGAGAGGGGTTTACGATCATCCATTTGAGAGAGGATGTGCGGCTTTGATATTCACACTTACACCAAGATGGTGGAGACGGCGGTTCGGGTTGAGACTATTCTGGCAGAGACACGGAGAGCTAGAGACGCGACGCAGCCATGGAGGAGTACTGGAGCGCAGTCGGAGGTACTCCCTTGGAAGAGAGCGAGGCATGAGGGTTCAGGACATGCACCATCTGGTGTAGGATCGTTAACAGCTTTTACAAGACGTTCGGGTTCACAGACGGGAGGATGTTACCGATGTGGGCAAGAGGGACACCTTCGACGGGACTACCCGTAGCAGGGTGTGACGCCGACCCAGCAGCAGGGCCAGACTCAGAGTCAGACAGGGACGTCACTCACTTGTTATACTTGCGGCCGGGCAGGCTATCTCAGCCGAGATTTCCGTCAGGGTGCGGGAGCATAGGGTACCACACCGGGACCGTCTCGGTTCGCATCGTAAAGAGGTGATTAGTCACAGTAGCCGCCAGTGATGGTTCAACCTACACAGGTTACGGCACCTACGAGAGGAGGTAATCAAGGTTCGCGAGGCGGCGGTAGGCATCAGACGTAGGGACGAGCCTTTGGGTTAGCCAGGCTCGAGTCACTTGGAGTAGCACCAGGAGGTATTGAGACCCCCGCCAGTACATCCATGATGAGAGGTACTTTTCCTGTGTACCATTCATGGGCACGAGTTCTTGTTGATATGGGAGCATCGCACTCATTTATTGCCTCCTCTTTTGCTATAGCTCTAGGCTTAATGCCGGAGTACTTGGATAGCACGTTAGGTGTGGAGACACTGTTGGGTGACATAGCGACCTTGCGACGTATCTATAGGGAGTGTGAGTTGTGGGTCGCGGATTACCTGATATTATACGATCTTATCATTTTAGACATGTATGCTTTTGACATTATTCTAGGCATGGACTGGCTTGTTGCGTATCGGGAATCCATAGATTGTGACTAGCGGAAAGTGTTCTTTCACGCACCAGACGGTTCTCACCATTGTATAGTGGGTGATCGAGACGACGGGCTGGAGCCCTTATCTTATCTGGCGCACAGAGGTAGCAACCTCAGCGTTCTTTTATCTGCCTTGTTGATCAGCGATGGTCATCCTACTCCTGTGGAGTATCCACCTATCGTTGGGAAGTTCATTGATGTTTTTCCCTAGGATCTGTCCGGATTGCCACCTCGGCGAGAGGTAGAGTTTACTATCGACCTTATTCCGGGGACAGCTCCCATTTCTATGCCCTCTTATCGTTTTATGCCAGCAGAGCTGGAGGAGTTGAGGAAACAAGTTGAGGATATTCAGGAGAAGGGTTTCATACGCCCTAGTACATCACCTTGGGGAGCTTCAGCTTTGTTTGCCAAGAAGAAGGATGGTTCTTTGCGTATGTTGATCGATTACAGGAAACTTAACCAAGCGACGATTAAGAACAAGTATCCGATGTCGCAGATCGACGACCTTTTTGACCAGCTTAAGGGTGGTTTTTCGAAGATTGATCTTCGACCGGGTTGTCACCAGTTACGGGTTCGAGAGGATGACATCCCGAAGACGGCTTTTCGTACACGTTATGGGCTTTTTGAGTTTCTGATTATGCCATTCGGGCTGATAATTGCGCCAGCCACGTTCATGGACCTGATGAACAGGATCTTTCACCCTTACCTGGACTGTTTCGTCGTGGTATTCATTGACGATATTCTGATATATTCATCATCTGAGGAGGAACATGAGGAACACCTTTGGATATCCTTGCAGCTACTTCAGGAGCACCAACTGTACGCCAAGCTTAGAAAGTGTTAGTTCTGGCTTCGAGAGGTTAGATTTCTTAGACATGTAGTGTCAGCATGAGGGGTAACTATAGACCCTTCTAAGATAGAGGCGGTGATGACTTGGGAGCGACCGAGGACTGTGTTTTTTGATACAAAGCTTCCTAGATCTCGCGGGTTACTACAGACGATTCATGACAGACTTCTCACGTCTAGCGGCACCCTTGACACGTCTTACCCAGAAGGGTACTCCTTACATATGGAGCGAGGAGTGTGAGTCAGGATTTCATGAGATGAAGGCTCGGTTGACTAGTGCGCCTATTTTGATTGTCCCTAAGAGAGGATTCAGCTATTCCGTATTCTATGATGCATCTTCTAACGGCTTGGGTTGCGTGTTAATGCAACTCGAGAAGGTGGTAGCTTATGGCTCACGGTAGTTGAGGACTCACGAGCAGAGTTATCCGGTTCACGACTTAGAGTTGGCGGTAGTTGTGTTTGCGCTGAAACTATGGAGGCATTATCTATACGGCGAGCATTTTGAGATTTTCTCGGACCATAAGAGTCTGCATTACTTGTTCTCGCAGAAGGATCTCAATATGAGACAACGGAAGTGGATGGAGTTCCTAGGGGATTATGATTACGTCTTGTAGTATCATCTCGGGAAGGCGAACGTGGTAGCTGACACGATTAGTCGGAGGACGTTCGTGTTGGAGATCGGTCGCAACGGAAGCCTTTTTCGTGGTTTTCAAAAATTAGGATCGTTTTTAAAAACCGTTTACATGTTCTTCGTGTAATCTAAAACCGAGACTACATACATGGACAGAGATCATATACCTTTGGAGATTGTCGAAAATCTCAAACCGAAATACCACGTTGCGTTGGAGACCACCTCCCGACC
>JAULLH010112950.1:0-14038 GCA_035668455.1 Sarracenia alabamensis
TTAGCGACGCACAACTGTGTCGCCAAATTTATTACTTTTGCTGATGCATTCTATTAGCAACGCATAACTGCCTCGTCAAATCTATTACTTTTGCCAATGCAATCTATTAGGGACGCACAACTGCATCGTCAAATCTACTACTTTTGCCGATGCATAGGGGTACGCATTGGTAAAGTCTTTTTCCGACATACTTTTGCCAACGGACTGGTGGCGCACTATTTTTCGTTGCCAAAGACTTTCACCGACCCAAAAAGGCTTTTGCCGACAGTTTTACATGTGCCGTTGAAAGTGCATTTTGTTATAGTGAATGTAGCTCTTTGTTTCCTTCATTTTCTCCTTTCCCTCTTCTTCAAATCTTGAAGCTTAATCTTCACATAAAATTCATCACTTAACTGAGTTAAGGCTTCTTATTCCTGGCTCTATTCAAACAGGGGAATCGATATAGGCGGCACGAACCAGGGAGGTGCGACGGTGGTGTTGGACTGAGCATCGGTGGATGGCGACGACGTCCATAGCATCTGGAGATGGCGATGGTCGGCGCGAGATCATTCGATGGTGATTGTACGATTCATGCCTCTCCCTATTCTTTCCCCTTCACTAGTATCGCGTCGGAGATGGCGTTAGAGGCGACATAGTAGTGGCTTCGATCTTCCCCTCCACTCCTCAATTCTTCTTCTACTTCTAAGTTTTTTTTTTTCCACAATCTCCCAATGATTCTCCATTTTCTCCTATTTCCTCGAATTTTCCCTCCTTCTCCTGCCTTTTCATGATGCAGCTGAAGCTACTAGAACAAGCTTAAAGGGGGCGTTCAATCTTCCCAAATGTTTAGGAGTCTTTCTCTCCCCTTGGAAACTAGTTTTATCATTTGCTCAAATTATTTATTTTATTATTATTTATTTATTATGAATCTTATAATTTAAAATTTCTAATCATATTCTAATAGTGAATTTAATATTCTTAACCTCTTAAATTTTAATAAAATTGATTGAGACGTTACAACCTCCCCCACTTAACAGATTTCGTCCCGAAAATCGAAGCACTATGCAAAGTGCATGGCACAAACTTCCTTCATATATGTATTTATTTGACGATCATAACTACAATCAATTTAACGAAAATTCTCCGCATAAGTTTTGTCATTCTCTATTTTTATCGCAATACGACATCAAGATAATTATCTAAAGTATCTTTTATAATAGAATTTCTTAACACCACATCTTAATTCTCAGGCGCATACCATGCTTCCGCTATGCTACTCTAATCCAATTATTATTGTAGTTTGATTCATTTTCGATGTAAAATTACTCATCATGACTTGAGTATAAAGTCATTCACATCAATAGTTCTCATTTCAAACTTTTGTCGTCCAGAATTTTTTGTTCCACCCGAACCACATTCTAGGAATGGTCTCTTTTCTAAAGTAAGTGGCATGATCCTCCTTTTCACGTGATCCTATAACAATCAAATTGTAGGTGTACATTCTCCTCCTGATCCGATTAATGGCTTGGCGAGTAACTAACATTTTCAATTAATCATTCAGGATAATAATCCCGATCGCGTCAACTAGAAATATTCCTTCTCCATACGCTTTTATTGATCCGTAGAAGACCTTGGCATCAGGAAAGTATTAAAGCAATTCTTGGACCACTTTTTTACTGTCAAAACAAGAATTTCCATCGATCACAAAAATTTCTTTTCTAGGATTCCTCCACACTTATCCGTTTTTCCCATATTATTTAATATGACATAACTATCTAGTTTTCAAACTAAATCTCATAACTACTATAAACACAATTTTCATGCTTCTTATCCTTATTAAAATTTTAATACATACCCACTTATGGTTTTAATTTTCTATTTACTCTTTAACTTTTCTTCCCATACTTCCAACTAAAATCACATAACATTCAGACATCATATTTACATTACTCACACAATAAGGAGGACCACTAAAATGATTTTCCAATCCGGTTAACTCATTCGGATTCTCAATTAAAATAGACGTTAGTTCGACTTCCTTTTAACTGGAACCCCAAACTAGTGGACGCACAAGGCTAGACTTATCATCTAGAAATCTAATCTCCAAATTCATGCACATCACACAACAAGCACATAAATTTCACATTACTTGTTATATAAGCACGCAATTTATGGGTGCAGCATGCCATGTCTTTCGCGCCATAGTCACACACGTCCCATTATCCCAAGGTATTCGAACCTAATACTTTGATACCACGTTGTCACACCCCAATTTATTTATTTATTTATAAAACTCATTTATCTTAAATTTATAATTTTCATCAAGGGAAGTACAAAATTTGAGAATTAAAACATTATAAGTTAACAAATTTGTTTATTCATTCAAAAATTTTAATTTATTATGTGAGCCCATATTTACTTAATTAACAAGAAAGTACAATCCATTTGTTTCTTAAATGTTCCTTGTTCCGATCATTATTACCTCAACTGGAGTGAATCAAACCCTTATTGGTGACCAAAACTCAATGCCAAGATATCCCGAGCAAGGCAACAGACATTCATCAAGGTAGCTCCTTGTTTCCTTCATTTTCTCCTTATCCTCTTCTTCAAACCTTGAAGCTTAATCTTCGTATAAAATTCATCACTCAACCCAGTCAAGGCTTCTTGTTCATAGCTCTATTTGAACATGGGAATGGATAGAGGTGGCATGAACCAGGGAAGTGCGACCGTGGTGTCACACTGAGCGTCGGTGGTTGGCGACAACATCGATTGCATCTGGAGATGGCGATGGTTGGTGCGAGATGATTCGATTGTGATGGCACCATTCGCGCCTCTCCTTATTCTTCTCCCTTTTTCGGTATCACGCTAGAGATGGCGTTAGAGACGACATAGTGGTGGCATCGATTTTCCCTTCACTCCTCATTTCTTCTTCTACTTCTGCATTTTTTCCCATAATCTCCCAAAGCTTCCCCATTTTCTTTCGCTTCCTCAAATTTTCTCTCCTTCTCTTGCCTTTTCATGATGCAGCCGAAGCTGCTGGAACAAGCCTAAACGAGGCTTTCAATCTTCTTGAATGTTCGAGAGTCTTTCTCTCCCATCGTGTACCTGTTTGGAAACTAGTTTTATCATTTGCTCAAATTATTTATTTCATTATTATTTATTTATTTATTAAGAATCTTATAATTTAATCTTTTTAATCATATTCTAATAGTAAATTTAATATTCTTGACATCTTAAATTTTAATAAAATAGTTCGGAACGTCAGAAAAATCCTCCTACAAACCTCAAACCCTGATCCTCAGAAATGGTCCAACCCGTAGCACCATCACCGGTAGCAATCTACTCTCGGTGCATATCACACTCGGCGTCATCCAGCTGGGCCTCAATCACATGCGCTATAAGAGTAGCCTATGAAACCATAGTAAACAATGTTGTGCGGTCATCGAACTCGTGCAAATGTAGATCAAACTCACTGACCTATCTCATCATGTCCCACTCTCGAATGGCCACATACGCTAGGGAGCTCAACGATTTCCTGCTAAGGACATCATCCACTACATTGGCCTTGTACGGATGGTACTAGAGGTCGAAGTCATAGTCTCCCAAGAATTCCATCCACCTCCGCTGCCACATATCTAAATCCTTCTGTAAAAAGAGGTACTTTAAGATCTTGTGGTCATAGAATACCACGAAATACACCCCATACAAGTAGTGCATCCAAGTGTTTAAGGAAAAGACAACAGCCACCAGCTCCAAATCATGGGTAGAGTAGTTCTTCTCGTGGATCTTTAACTGTCGACATCTGTAAGCAACCACCTTATCTAGTTGCATCAACATGCAACCCGGGTCCTTGCGTGACACATCATAATAAACTGCATAACCCACTTTTTGCTCTAGTACGATCAATACTGGCACACTAATTAGCCTCCTTTTCAGCTCCTGAAAAGCTATGTCGCATCCATCATTCCAAACGAACTTGAGACCCTTACGAGTAAGTCATGTCAAGCCGAGAAAAATCATTAACAAACCTATGGTAGTAACCTGCTAGACCTAAGAAGCTCCAGATCTCAAACATGGACTTGGGTCGCTCCCAAGTCATCACCGCATCAATTTTCGATGAATCCACTGCTACTCCCTTAGAGGATACAATGTGCTCGATAAATCTAGCCTCCGTAAGTCAAAACTCGCACTTGTCGTACTTGTCGTATAACTGATGATCTCTTAATAGCTATAGGGAAATACGCAAATGCCCCTCATGTGCGTCCTTTGATGGTGAATATATAATAATGTCATAAAAAAAATACTACCACAAATTGATCCAAATATTGGCAAAATACACGATTCATGAGTTCCACATATATAGCTGGTGCGTTGGTCAAACCAAATGGCATGACCAGAAACTCATAGTGCCCGTATCGTGTACGAAAAGTCATCTTCGCAATATTCTATTCCCTCACCAGTACTTGGTGGTAATCCAACCTCAAATCAATCTTTGAGAAGCATGTCGATCCTTTCAGCCAGTCGAACAAATCATCAATGCATGACATAGGATATTTGCTCTTCATTGTCACCCAATTAAGCTTGTGATAGTCTATGCATAAACACTTTGTCGGATAAACCCCTTATCAAGCAACTCATGTATTTGTACCTTTAGCTTGACAAGCTCGGTTGGCGCAAAGCGATAAGAAGGCATGGAAATGGGGTTTGTACCCAGAATCAAGTCAATGCTAAATTCTACTTCACGGTGAGGCGAAAGCTCATAAAGATCCTGTGAAAAAACATCAGGAAGCTTACACACAATATGAGGTAAATCATCTTAAACAAACTCATCTCCCTTAAGCACGAAAGCCGAGAATAAAGAGCTAAGGCATCCATTATAAGAGGAAGGATATGAAGGTACTGAACCGTAGTCTCGATCGCCCACAAAAAGAACGGAATCTCCCACAGGAGTGTAAATGATAACTCGAAGACGATCGCAGTTTATGCGACCACAAAAGGTGGGTAACCAATCCATCCCGGTGATGATATCAAAAAAAGCTCATATCAAGCACTATGAAATCAAAGGCTAAGCAATGATGATTTATCTCTACCTTGCATTGTAACGCCCGACCCGGCGTACTAGAATCTAACCCAAACCTAAGCCGAAAGCCTATACAAATTGAAACCGAAAATCTACTAATTAAGAAAAATCCTTTAAGTTTCTTGAACCATTTGAACCCAAACAACCTTAACGAAAGAAGACTATTTTATATAAAAATTAATATAAATACTATGCTTGAAAAAGATCTCAAATGCTTGCAAACAAATTCCCAAAGTTTAAATAAAAAGAAACATTTTTGAAAAAAATAGAAATAGGGGACCTTGCTTGAGCGCGCGTCGAGCGCACATCCAGCGCAGTACCTCCACAGAGTTTTTGCGAAGAAAACTGGGCTCAAACCAAAACCGAAAGTCTTTTATAACAGTTTTGAGGTACAAATGAGAAACCCACTAAAATACATACTCACCAGGCACTAAAACCAATCCAAGCGAAGCCCGAAAACCCTCCCAATATATCAATCTTACCATAAGCAATAAATGAATGCAAGAAATCTATTAAATACATAAACGAGGTTCGATGATCTGAAAAGATAAGTGATATAAAACTTTAACCGTAAAGTACAAACTAAAGCAAGAAACCTATAAAACAATCATTAGCAACATGTATAACTAAAGCTATGCACTAAACAAAGGTGCCAACAACCTAAGCCTAAATATGGCTACAAAATCTAACTTCAAAAGTACAAGATCTTCCACAAGTTCCACTCCTCATTCGGCTACGTCCCTGCTACGATCACCTGTGTGTTAGAGAAACGTGAGCCACAGGCTCGTAGGAAACAACCTACAAATGAACTAGACACGCTTTATGAGGATAACATGCGATTATGCAAATAAGATTTAACTAGAATAGAGAATAGAATTATTGCATATCATGGTTTAAAGAAGTAGCAGTTGATACATATGTCATAAAGCAAGACAAAGGATATAAGCATATAGATATATGAAAAACAACTAACGAAAATAATATTATGCGAAAACAATCTTTCTCTCGTGACGAATTATAAGCTATGTCCCATACCATAGCTTATAAACGTCACACCTCTCATTGATCTCCTTCCCGTCTCTTGGCACGTAACACGCATAATAGTCCTAACTGTCCCCCAAGCAAACAAGTACAGGAACGGTCACTATACTATGCAAATACATATCTAAGACAGGAGAAGATCTAGAAAAAGTCGAGTTCTCACTCAAGATAGGTGTGTGCCATAAATGACGTATATGCCATGACCCATACCATGGCTCATACACATTTGAGGCTCACGCCAACACTTTAGGCAAGTGTGTATCCCAAATAATATATAAATCATGTCCCATACCATGTTTTACACATATTTGAAATTCACGCCACCGAAAAAAATATGTAGGTTTAAAACATATATAAACTGCGGGAAA
Source organism: Sarracenia alabamensis (assembly GCA_035668455.1). Classification (NCBI taxonomy): domain Eukaryota; kingdom Viridiplantae; phylum Streptophyta; class Magnoliopsida; order Ericales; family Sarraceniaceae; genus Sarracenia; species Sarracenia alabamensis. Next base: position 6,469 of record JAULLH010112950.1, read on the forward strand.
AGATCAATCACATATGATATATCCACATAACAGCAATATCTGCCCCCCAATCAAACAAGAACAGGAATAGAATCACGTTTATGAAGATACATGCATGAGATCGAAATAAACAAACAACAACAAGTCAAGTAACTTGGGTGTACCGGTGCCCAAAGTCACTTGCATCCACAACATAAACACGGGCTTACCGTTGTCTAATCTCATCAATCAATCTAGGCTTATCGTTGCCCAATCTCATCAATGTCTGGCACATAAGGCCAATGGCATAAAATCCAATCATCATTCATATCGTAATCACGGTGCTTACATGGTCTGAAACCAACGACACAACATCAAGTCACACAACTCATAGCCTCCAAAAATCCATCACAATCAATAATTATTAAAGTAAATAAAAAACTTGAATAACATATCTTAATATCCAAGTTAAGTCGCATATCAAGATTTTAATAAAGCTTTTATAAGTTTCACATTCGTTGTAAGAGAGGCCCAAGTTCTAACGAGGTATGGACAAAATAAAAAATATTAAACGATCGATGTTTTCACGATAACCAAAGATATAAACAATAATAACAATGCAATGAGTAAGTAACTACCATGAATAAGGCGTAGCTAAAAAAAATCTTTGAATAATATTAACAAAATAACATTTAGCTATAAGGCAAGAATCGTAAACTAATCTATCCAAAATTCCAAACTTCTTCATAAAATCACACAAACTAATCATTATCAAGCATAAACCTTAACTAAGGATAAGCAAATCTCACCAAAATCCATAACCCAAACCTCACACTCCAAGATCCACAATTTGTACATAAATCTCATACCGATAATCAGTTCTAAAATATGTAAGTTGTAGCATGTGACAATCTTATTTCCTTACAAGGAAAACCAAAAACATTTCTGAAAAGTTGATTTTATACCTGAAAAAGCATAATATCTGCAAACAACCCATTGTGCATGATTTGAGCATACAATATGTAATAAAAATTCTAAAAATACAGATAAGTCACAAATTCGACGTTGGTCACAGAAAACTAACATATTTTGAATTCCGTAATTTCTAAGCCCGAAAAAGGCACAAAATTGTATAATATCATAAATAATCAAAACTAAGCAAACGAAACCAAAACTCAAATCTAACAAGACACAAAGTCTCTAATCACATCCATAAACAACAAAAGGTAAAAAGTTCCAACTAAAAATCAAAGCTCGGGTCCCGAAATTACAAAATAATCCACAAAACCTAACTTTTTGAATATCTAAGCGTAAAAACTTAAAATTAACCTAACATATAGCAAGAAAAGTTCGAGAGTAGGTTGATTCCTACCTTATAAGACGATCCAAGCAAGAAAATACCGAAACGACGCCCGTCAAAAACGTCGAATCCAAAATCCGACATGGTAAAAATGTAGCCCTCGACCTCCTGAGCAAGCGTGCGGTGCCGGAATCCGAGCTAGGTCCTCCGAAACTTCACAAATCCAAGCTCTAGGTCAAGATTTTTTGTCCTAGAGAGAAGGTGGAGGAAAGGGATTGAAGGAAATGAAAAAAAAATCACAAAATCCGTAACTTTATAAAACCAGATTGACGGACCGTGCGTCCAGTGCGCCTATGCCAGTGGCCAGAAATAGAAAACTTCAAACAAGTGTAACTTTGTCATCCGAACTCGAAATCGGGTTGTTTATATATGCAAATCGAAGCCCCATAAGTTCTCTTTCCAACGGTGCAAACTTCGTATCGAAATTCTTCTTGTAGAAAAACCTCACCGGCCCGCTGTTGCACATCAACCAAAAACATAAAAATGGGGACCCGTCCCTACCCCGAACCTTATGAAACTTAACCCAACACTTAAGAAAAATATAGAAAATCTAAAAAAACAAACGGCGCGAACAACGGATCCCAAATCGTCAATAAACTTTAATTCTTTGAAAACTTTTAATCGGTTTCTCAAAAAAATGAACAAACACCGGTTTGAATTAAAACTTAAAACCCGAAACGGTCTATGATCACCCGGTCCAAAGCTACCCAAAACGTACCTAACGGTATCACATGTGCAATCTAGGTACAGGTCGTTACATGCACGCCCTACACACCCATTTCGACATAGCGATCACTCCCGTTGGCGTATAAACATACAACATGTGATCCATGGTCTCAATGTCCAACCCCAAAGATGATGTGAATGCTGATGATATTAATGAGTGAAATGCTCATGTGTCAATAAGGACTCATGCACAAGACCGATATACAAGGAATGTACCTGTAATAACTGAAGGTCCTCTGATCGAATCCAATAAGGTAGGTACTATTATTGCCACTACTATTGGGCTTGACTCTACCAATGCATAGGCTCTCCCCCGATTCCCCTATGTTGGAGGTCTTACCGACTGAGCCAAAGTAGCTCCTCCTCCAGTATTTAAAGAATACACTCCCGAACGTTACTAGGGCTGTACGAATTCCTACTAGCCCTGAATTGTCTGACCCTACCGGCAATCCTGCCTCATGTGTCCCTGCTGACCACACTAGAAGTATACTAGTGGAGGCCTGATTGCCTAAACCTAAGGGAAATCCTTAGCTCGATGCCCTGGTTAACCACATGTAAAAGAAATTCTACTACTCGAATGTGCCCTGATGGAATAGTAAATGGCGCTGGTGTAAAATGCCCTAGAGTGCTGCCTAGATGACTGGATAGGACCACTAGCAATGGGTAGTCGTCCTTCCCCTCCCCTCTTCACCTCTTCTAAACTAGTTGCCACGGTGATGGCCATCTCCAACAACTCAGTAAACACCCTCAGCCTCAAAGTCATAACTTTGTTTCTAATCCTGATGCGCAAACATCTCTCAAAACAGCGTGTCCGTAGCTCTTCTATGGACACCATCTCAGCTGCAAACCTAGATAGGCTCATAAACCTAATTGTGTACTGTATAACGATCATCAATCCCTAAGTGAGAGCTAAGAACTCCTTACGATACACGCCTTTTGATGACTTAGGGAAGTATTTCTCCAGAAAGATTCTGGAGAAGGTCGCCCGCGTGCCATCTCCCATGGGTTTGGTGAACTCCCACCAATCATTAGCATCTCCCCATAACTGGAAGATGGCCACATTAAGTCTCACCTCATCCTCCATGATCCTTAAAGTTTCAAGGATTCACATGGTCATCTTTAGCCACCTGGATACTGCCTTCGGGTCAGGCTCCCCATTGAAGATCGAAGGGTCTAATCTCTGAAAATCCCTCATTGCCACCAACATCCATGGCTTGGGGGATTATGCACATCCCCTTGCCATCTCATCTAAAACCTGAATCGTATTGAGCATCTCTTATAAGACACCCAAATCATCAATCAGTACTGTGGGTTAGTCGTATCCCCCAACTCAGGCACCTCTGGGGTAGTACATCCCCCAACTCTGGTACATCATCAACACCATGGTCTCAAGTGTGTCCTCTTCCATGTCCACGATACATCGAAGGACTCTAGGAGAAAAGAGGACATAACAAGATTAGACACAATCCATACCATCACCTTATCCCACAGATAAGCCAACACCCGTCAAGAATCAACGTAACCAGGGGACACATGCTAACATCAAACCAAAAAAGCATGTCATCACCTCACCATATACTAAGGACGCTAATTGGAGTGATATCTCGACCCGAATAACTCGTTCGGATTTCAAACTACAATGGGCGTTAACTAGATGCCTTTCTAATTAGATTCCCAAAGTAGTTAACTAGACACCAAGGCTAGAGATTTCATCCTCAAAGTCCTGCCTCTATGCCCACATAATCACATAGCATACACATGTTAGTTCATATTATAGAACAAGCATGCAAACATACCCATAACATGGATGCAACATGCAAGTCAACCCACTCGGCATAGCACAACCCTTCCCATGGTTCTAAGGTATTCGAACCTAAAGTTTTAATACCAATCTATCACAGATCAACTCTGGATAATATATTAACTATTTAATAAAAACCTCACAAATCGATAATGAGATCCGAGTCCAAGCTTAACCTGAATGTTTTCTAAAAAATCGTTCACTTTCAAAAGAAAAGTTTGAAAATTCTTAAGTTTTCACCAGTTTGCATTTTGATTCAAAAACCTCCTTTTTAATCCAAACATCTACTAAATATGATGTTCAAAGAAGTCTCAAGATGTCCAACCAAAAGCCAAAATTTGAGCCAAAAGAGCACTGTTAAAAGAAAATTTCTGAAGCGGCATAGACCGCTCGAGCGGCTAAGAGTTCGCTTGAGCGAACTCAAATAGAAAGTGAAATTTAAGACTGAATATAGCACTGGTTTTTTTTATCCCAAAACCTTCATCATTGCTTCATTTCACATAATATGGAGTATATAGGGTAGAGAAGGCAACAATAAAAGCTTTTAAATCGAATTTGCCTAGTTTTCAAGTCCGAGATTCGACTAAAAATCATAAAAATGCATAAGTTTCTGCTATGTTTCAAAACACCATTTTTGATTCATCAATCCTCTTTTTGCACAAAACCACCCACAATAATACTATATAACATTAATAGTACCCCAAATCCTTGTAAATCAAAAAGAATTATCATAGAAGATATAGTTCACAACATCATCAAATTATAAGCTAAATTACTGAAAACAAGTCAAAACCCACCTTCTACCTGTCATCTGGTTAACTCCCAACTTACAACCCAAAATGTCCAAGGACCCTCACCAAGCATGCATAATATGTGGTGGCCTTAAGGGTTTAGATTAACTCTTATCCAAACTGCAACAAGCAGTAAAGTGAGATGTGTTCTTCTAACTTATGCAAAGCGTACAATGAATACAAGTGTCTAACAAAACCAAGAAAGTGAGTTGAATACATATGTCGATCAAGGCAAGAGTGTGAAGCTATCAATGTGCACGAAATAATCCCACAACCACGTGTTTAAGATGCACCATGATGACATCTACTATTCCGCTATTGCCATGTCATTATCACCTGAAATGTTGTTATAAAATAACATGAACCAAAGGCTCACTGGATATATCATAACCGAAGAATGCATGAACAATATATGAGGATGGTTATGCAACATTTATAAATGGGAAACATTTAAAGGAAAGAAATCATTTACACTGTTAAAATCTAAGTCTACATAACCATTTTGTAAAACCATTTTTCAAATAGTTCTCCACATTCCAACACAACCAACCACAATCTCCTTTCGAACCGAGTCCACACTTGACTCACAACACACACACACTCCTTGATGGCCCAAACTAGAGGGTTAGGTTGACCTGACTCAAGGGCACTCCTTTAAAGTCTAAAACTGAAGGCTAGGCTGACCCAACTCAAATACACTCCTTTACGATCCAAAATCGAAGGTTTGGCTGACCCGACTCAAACACACATCTCACCACCACACCTATAAGTTCACCAACTTATAGGATAGCCCCAACAAGGATATCACAAACATAATATGTATATACATGTATCAGAATCCAATTTTTATGGAAAAGGCAAGAAACTCTAGGTATTCCAAAATTTTACCAAATGTACTGTGAAAACTCAATTCACGACATAACGATATTTGTGTTAACATGAATCACATTGAGGTCCAACTTAGCATAATCAAAGCTAATCATAGAATATGGACCCAAAATCATAATTTCCCGTTCACATGTTAACTTTTCTAAAAATCGTTTTATTTTCCAAAAAGTCTCCGGTTGGAACCCAATGTGCCTACATGACAATTTCATTAAATGGAAATCAATTTTGAAGCTTAAAACCAAAAATACATTTTTCCCAATTTTCAAGATTTTCCAAATCGAGCCTTAAACCGTTAAAGCACGTTTCTCGAGACACCTGATAATTTTCAAAATTAAAAAGATAGACATGCTCTAAATAGTGTAATAAAGCTAGAAACTAAGTTTTCTCAATATCCATACCCATAGGATAGCCAAAAATCAATCTCGACTCATATATTCTGACTTTCTTAACCAAAACTCAAAATACGTCACACATAATAGTTTAAAAGTCTAGGATTAGCATATCTCCTACCTGGTACATGTCATGGATACACAAAAACAATGTTCTAGAGCTCCTAGAATCATACAAACATAGAAATCAAACATTGGTTCAGTGGATACGTAAAGAAAACGTAGATAAACAAGGATCCATAAATTAAATCAAGCTAAAACTCACTAAACGAGGCTCAAAGATTATCTAAGATGGATTTGATCAAGCCCCAAACCTTTCCCCATCACCTCCTACTGTTCTAGAGAGAGAGAGAGAGGAAAGAAAATAACTTAAAAAATTCATCTCAAACGTGGCCTTTTAATATCTAGCCGACATAGACCGCTTGAGCGGTTAAGGATACGCTCGAGCGGACACAACTGTTATGTCTAGCTCGAAATTTTAAAAAATGAGGCCCCGCTTCCAATCCAAACATGAACAAATGTAACTCGTTACCCTGAAATAATATTTCCAAAGCTCCAAAACAAACTATAATAGTATGGGACTCCGAATCAAAATCAAATTTAAAGTTTTCCTAAACTTTTAACCGGTTTAACTAAAAAGGTTTCAAAGTTTAAGAACCAGTTTAATTAAAACCCGAAATTGAAATGGTCTCATATGTTACACTTATGGTCCGAGAACACCTCAAAATGCTCACCATATAGGTAATGTCTTCACATCTTCAATGCGAAGACACTCGCTGCAAGCTCTAGACCAGGAGTCAGATAATTCCCTTCATGCATCCTCAACTACTGTGACCCATACGTGACCACCTTACCGAGTTGCATCAATACGCAACCCAAGCCCTCATGCGAAGCATCATAATAAATAGAATAACCAATTCCATGCTATGAGTCATGGCATTTAGCTTCTAATAGTCTTTGCAGATGTGCCAACCAGTGGTAGTGCAGGTTGAAATTGAATCTCCTTTTTCATTCATAACAATAGTGAGCCCAGATTTCTTTGGAACAATTTAGGTTGAGCTCACCCACTTGGTAATTGAGATGAGGTAAATGATACCTATATCTAGCAGCTTAACAACTTCTTGCTTCACCACTTCCTTCATATTGGGGTTTAACCATCGCTGCATCTCTCATGTGGGCTTAGAATCCTCTTTATAGTGAATGCGATGCATGCAGACTGATGGGTCAATCTCTTTCAAATCGGCAATTTTCTAACCTATAGCTCCCGTGTGGGCTTTTAGAACCTCTATCAATTGCTCCTCTTGTTCGGATGACAAGTCAGAAGCAATAATGACTGGCAGAGTGTTGTTTGGTCCCAAGAAGATATACTTGAGTGAACTCGGTAGCGGCTTCAGCTCAAGTGCAGGTGGAACGTCCAAGAAAGGTATGATAGGGACATATGAAAGTGGGGACAAGTCTTCAAAACAAAACACCCATGTGGGCGTGTCCATATAATATGTTATTTCGAGCTCGACTTTGGATTCGTCAATGGTAGGATCAAGCTCAAGGATGTCCTCCCCAAAATATGTTAGGCAAGCGTCTATGGGAAATCCATAAAAATGGGAAAAAAGAGCTCACTATGTTACCTTATCAATTTTTTCGATTACGAAACAGTCGA
>JAULLH010114040.1:0-14030 GCA_035668455.1 Sarracenia alabamensis
AAATTATATTTTGTATATATATATATATATATATATATTTCATTAATTAAAATGGAGGCTTATATATACTTGGATATAATTAATTGGAACCCTAATGTTACATAATACCTAGAGAGCCGTCGGCCCCTACTCTCTCTCCCTCTCTTGTTCTTATTTTGAGCATTGGTCGGATTGAGAATTTTTGTGTTGAAGCCTAAGGAGTCGTCTCGGATCGGTGCCCACACAGCGGAGGCGATACGTGCAAGGGTCATACACGAGAAGTTTTTCGTGGACATCTCAATGAGGAATTTTAGAGAAGCTATACAACGTAGCTTCGATGGGTACTATATTTTTCTGTCCATATTATTTAGTACATGTATTTGTTTCATGAAAAACGGGCACTGAAAATATTTTTTAAAAACGTGACGCTTCCGCCGCCCCCTTTGATTCCAACAGTGTCGACTCTTCGAACCTTGGTGTCGACTCAAATCATCATCAGGATCCACAATGGTCTTGGTATCGACTCAATCATCATTGATGTCGACTCATAGGACTTCAGAAGCCTTGGATCCTTCTCATTGGTGTCAACACTTCTCTTGCTGGTGATGACTCAATAGCTTCAAGTTTTCGAAGGATTACCTTAGTGTCGACTCAAATATCAAAGGTGTCGACACTTTCTTTTAAATATTGAGCATCTCAGGTTCACTGTGTTGGTTCATCCACTGTTATATATGCTCACTGCCTTGATATACTTAATCCTTATTTTGTTTGATTTTAGTTCCTTATGATCCTAAAAATATTTTCTAATGCATACTCGAACATTAGTAAACACCAAATTAATATGTTGTTATATGTCAAAAAGGAATTGAACTCGATTGAATAACCTTTGGGCTAACAATCTCCCCATCTTTGACTATGAAAACTATTTATTTGTTGAGGGAATTATAAAAATATACAAGGTATGAATCTCCTCCTGAATGTGTGCATAGAAAAAAAATCGAGGCATTAAATTCAATACATGAAATGAGTATTAGAGATATGAAGAATTATTACCATAGCTAATAGGGAATTCTCATTGCTAATTTTCAGGGCATGGTTGCAGGTTAAGCATATTTGATTTATGTGTAAAAGAAGCAGCAACTAGCAACATTGATTCAACAAATCATTTCTCCCACTTTGTCATGGCAAAAAGGAGAAAAAGAAATGTATACCTATCATAGCCAATATATCTTAGCAAAGATAACTATATTAAATTATGTACAAGATACCAGAGCAAAAATTTCTATCAAATCAAAGCAATTTTCATACAATATCAGAGCAACATAGTCAATCATTCAATGAAAACTAGCATCCATCCATATATAAAAAAAATGTTTAAGAGTTACAACCCATATATCCAAAAACGAATCAGCACATAAAGAGGATAAAGCCAAAATCTATTTCAAGATTCCAATAACTTCTTGAAATCTTCAAGCTTCTTGAGTGTTTTGATAAGCAAGACCATTCAGCCTCATCATTAGCATTAGCTAATGCGTCAATGCAGGTAGCTATTTTTCTATTCACTTCATGCTTTTCTTGAGAATTCCTTTTTTCTTTAGATTCTCTTGACTTGGATGAAACAGATGGTTCTTGTAAGTCAACAGGAGTGAACTGAGGTGTCTTTTCCTTTTGGGGTTTTTGGGGCTGCTTTCCTAGAGCTTCTGCCACTACCTCTTCAATCTTTTGCATGTTCTTCTTGTACTCCTCGCCAAGTTGTTCGAGGATGGTATGGTTGGCAGAGACAACATATTCAAGACTCTTTTCCAATTTCTTGCCTAAGACATATCCATGATCGGCTATGTACTCAACATCTTTCTTGAGATTTCGAGTAGTTGCTTCCATCTTCTCCACACGTGCAGTGAGATTAGTGATAGTGTAATTTAAGTCAAAGAACTCAACACAAACTCTTTCTTCAAAAGACTTGAGGGAAGATGCAATGGATTGAAGCATGAACATAACGTCGGTTTGATTTGCAGGAGGAGGATCAACAACAGGTCAAGCATGATGACCATCTCGGTTAAAAGAAGGTAAATGAAAGGAAGTGGGAGAAGGAGGAACAGCTTGAAATGGAGCAAGAGGAGCACTAGAGGAGGTTCCAAAAATAGATTGAATAATATTTTGAACAACTGAATCAAGATTGATGGGAACATCTTGAGTTACAGAAGGAGTAGGAGGAATGGAAGATGAAACATCAACAGGTGAAGCATTGGAAGGAACAACAGGAGTAGTGGGGACTGATGAGGTGGTACCTTTACGTATGATTTTTCAAACACCCTCAACCTTAGCAATTTACAAATTCTTAAGGGTTATGGAACCATATATATCATGCTTTGAGAAAGGAACCAATCTCTCATCAGTGAGATTAACCCCAAATTGGCGAAAAACTTTGGTCAACAACATCCCATGAGGAAGGGAAGTGTTGGATCGATTGTGGGCATGAAACATATGTGAGATAAAAAAATATCCAAGGTTAAGACTCGTATTATTCAAAATGCACCACATAACAAATATTTACATATAGGTAATATCCCAAATTTTTCCATTTGAGGTAAGAAAATATGGTTAACTATATGGTGCAGTATTATCATTTCTTTTTTAAGAGTATTGGCTTCTAAAGACATGGAAGTATAAATGCTCTCATTTCCAAAAATCGATTTAACAACATCAGAATATGAAAAGCCTTCAACCTCTATGGATTTTTTATTATAACCTACACATATATCACCTTGTGGAATTCCAAGAATCTCATTAAACAGGCGAGGAGAAAGCTCAATAGTAACACCATTCACCTTACTAGTGATGGTGACTGATAAGAAGTTAGGAAGAGCAATGTAATTATAAAAAAATTTCAAAAAAGATGGATAATGGGGTTCACTGATTTTGAGAAACTTATCCCACTTTAGGTTAGAAAAGAGATTAGAGAATCTCATTTCTATGGAATCAAAATACTCAAAATCAATGGCTCGGCCAGGGCAAACTTTCCTATGAATGAAAGAGGAGAAGAAAAGTTGTTGAAATTCAGAGGCTTTAAAGGAAAGTACCTCACACATAACAACACTTTCTTGAGGTATCGATTATGTTCCCATTGTTGTAGTTGTCATTATTCTAGTTTTCTTCTTCTTCGGAGTCCTAGGGTTTGATGAACCCTCTTTAGTGTGCCTCTTCGAACTTTTTCCCATGGTTTTAGGAGGCATCTTGATTGATATAGGTTGAAGATGGAAAGATTGAAGGAGGAGATGAAGGGTCGACTCTAGTCGCACTGGAGAAAAGAGGTTTTAGAGAGAGAGAGAGAGAGAGAGAGAGAGACTCAAAGGAAATGAAACTTTAAAAACAGAAACCTTATATATAGGAAAACCACTTGGGTCGACACTAAGTGAGTCTGGTGTCGACACAAGTTGTGTCATGTGAAAGAGTTCGGAAATATAAGGTGAGGTGCCGACACATATTCCTTATGGGTCGACATAAGAAAACATTTTGGGTCGACACAATATTTGTTGGGTCGACACAGTATCTCTTGGGTCGACACAAGATCGGAACACATAGGAAACACAAGTGAGATTGACACTAACCATTAAGGTGTCGACACTAACCCAATTTCATATAGATTTGTGTCGATACATCACTCTATGATGTCGACACAAACTTACAAAGGGTCGACACAATCTCAAAAGTGTTGACACACACAATTAATAGATGCACTGAACAGAGTACATCAGTAAAGCATTCAAATTTCATATATCAGAACACTTATGCACTTAAACGATCATACATCAGTAGCATCAATCATGCCTAGTTCTCTATAAATTTCATTGTGCCTATCTTCTTGAAGTGGATTAGCGAAAATGTCGGCAAGTTGTTTATCACTACTTACAAATATTATTTCCACATCTCCTTTTTTCAACATGATATCTAGTAAAGTGATATCTTATTTCAATGTGCTTTATGTAAGAGTGTTGAATGGGGTTCTTAGGTAAGCATATAGCACTAGTGTTATCACACATTATGGGTATATGATCAAATGACAACTTAAAGTCCTTAAGTTGTTGCTTCATATATAATGTTTGCACACAATAACTACCTACAGCTACATACTCAGCTTTGGCAGTGGATAAGGCAACTAAATTTTGTTTCTTGTTTGACCAAGAAACCAAAGAATGTCCTAGGAAATGGCATGTCTCAGAAGTACTCTTACGTTCCACTTTGTAGGGAGCAAAGTAGGCATTGGAGTAACTCAACAAGTCAAAGGATGTGTGACTTGGATGCCATAGTCCTAAGTTAATTGTGCCTTTTCAGTATCTTAAGATACGTTTAACGGTAATTAAATGTGATTCCTTGGGACAAACTTGAAACCTTGCACATAGGCATACACTAAACATAATATCCGGCCTACTAGCTTTCAAATATAGCAAGCTACCGATCATGCCTCTAAAAAGTTTTGTATCAACACTTTAGGCATTTTCGTCCTTATCAAGTTTTAATGAAGAACTCATGGGTGTGCCAAAAGGTTTTGAATCATTAATCCCAAAACGAGTTAAAAAATATTTCACATATTTAGATCGGTTTATAAAAATCCCATTGGGGGTTTGTTTAATTTGCAAACTAAGAAATAAATTTAACGTACCTATGAAACTCATTTCAAATTCATTTTGCATACACTTTGAAAATTCATTTACCATATCCATACAAGTAGCACAAAATATAACATCATCAACATAGATTTGCACAATAAGCATATAATCATTTAAGCATTTAATAAACAAAGTTGTATCAATTTTGCCTCGATTAAAACTATTTTCAAGTCGAAATCCACTCAATTGTTCATACCAAGGTCAAGGAGCTTGTTTGAAACCATAGAGTGCTTTTGTTAGTTTAAACACATGATTCGGAAACTTGTCATTTTCAAAACTGAGAGGTTGTTTAACATAAACTTCATCTTCAATAAAACCATTTAAGAAAGAACTTTTAACATCCATTTGAGAAAGTTTGAAACCTTTATGATATGCATATGCAAGCAACATGCGAATGGCTTCTAATCTAGATACCGGTGCAAAAGTCTCATCATAATTTATGCCTTCTTCTTGATTGAATCTTTGGGCTATAAGTCTAACTTTGTTTCTAGTGATATTATCATGTTCATCTTTCTTGTTCCTAAAGACCCATTTTGTGCCAATAATTGTATGTTCACTAGGCCTTGGTACAAGTGTTCAAACTTGGTTTCCATCAAATTGGTTTAGCTCCTCTTGCATAGCAAGAATCTAAGCCTCATCACCAAGTGTTTAATCTATATTACGTAGTTTTTATGTGAGATACAAATGCAATATGGGAACATACATTATACACTTTAGACTTTATGGCCACACCACTAGTAGGATCACCTATGATTTGATCCTTATGATGATTGTTGACCAATCTCCATGATTGAGGTAGTGAGGTTGATCCATCATTTGCATTCTCACTATCATTTGAATCCTTTTGGTTTTCCTTAGGATTATCATTTGGTTCACTTCCATTAACGTCAAGATTGTCTACACCTTCCTCAATCAAGTTAAGATTATTGGATTGATCCACTTTCTTAGAGAATGAGTCAGACTCAACAAAGTCTACATGCATCGGTTCTTCCACAACTAAGGTCTTTTTATTATACGCCATATATGCTTTGCTAGTTAAAGAATAACCAAGAAATACTGCTTCATTCGATTTAGCATCAAATTTACCCAAATTAGATTTGTCATTTAGCACATAGCATTTACATCCAAAAACTTTGAAATATGTAATATTAGGCTTTCGCCCCATCCACAATTCATAAGGAGTCATATTCAAATATTTTATAATAATCACACGATTCATAACATAGCAAGAGTGCTAATAGTTTCAGCCCAAAAATACTTAGGAAGGTTATGTTCGTTGAGCATGGTCCTAGCCATTTCTTGTAGGGATCTATTCTTACATTCTACTACGCCATTTTGTTGAGGGGTCCTACGTGTGGAGAAGTCATATGCAATCCCGTATTCATCACAAAACTCTTTGATGTCTTCATTTTCGAACTCCCTACCATGGTCACTCCTAATACTAGTTATGGCAAAACCTTTTTCATTTTGAAGCCTACGACATAGTCTAGCAAGGTGATTATGTGCCTCATTCTTGTGAGTAAGGAATAGCACCCATGTAAAACAAGTAGAATCATCTACTATAACAAATGCATATACCTTACCTGCTAGACTTGCCACTTGGTTAGGTCTAAATAAGTGCATATGAAGTAGTTTCAATAGCTTAGAGGTTAAAATATCTTTTTTCTTTTTAAAAGAAGTTTTCTTTTGTTTCCCAAGTTGACATGCATCACATATTTTATTTTTGAAAAAATTGGTTTCGCTAATCCCTTAACCAATTCCATTTTAGAATGTTTTGAAATTAAATTTATACTTGCATGTCCTAACCTTCTATGCCAAAGCCAACTATGTTCATCATGTGCCACAAAACATTTTACATTTTGGTTTGACAAGTCATCTAGGCTAATGGTATATACATTATGATTTCTATATGCAATGAATACAACATGATCATCATTCCTAATGATGCACTTCTATTCAATAAAAGAAACATTAAAATCATAATCACACAATTGACTAATGTTAAGCAAATTATGTTTGAGAGCATCAACTAATAAAACATCATTAATGCAAAGAGAGGAATTGTTACATATGTTGCCAACCCCGATCACTTTATCTTTGGTATTACCACCAAAGGTGACAAAACCACTATTTTTAAACTTTAAACAGGTGAAGAACTTGGGGTTGTCCGTCATATGCCTCGAGCACCCACTATCAAGAAACCATTTATTTGGTTTGTATCTGTATGCATAGTAATCATGTGTGACATATGTTGGTACCCATCTTATTTTGGGTCCATAGGGGTTAGCATTGTAGTTCATATTTGTAACACCCCAAAAAAATTTCAAACTTTTAAAATATATTTAATTAATATAACAAATTCCATTTAAGAAAATTTTCGGATTTATTTGAAGAAAACTTGTATTTTTAAAATCAAAGTAACTTATGTTCAAATTAAAACTTTCATTGATCTAAACCTAATATACTATTGTACCTTACGTCCATGTGCCTCACATGCATATAAGTCATATGCAACCATCACGTTAGGTCTTCAAACTCCGAAATCTTAAAACTTCTTGGTCTTGAACTTTATTACCTAAAAAATGTTCAATATAGGTTGAGCCCAGAGTTGGAAAATAACTACAATACCTCAAAAACATGGCGTGAAAGCGATTATGCAGATGTGGAAATACATATAAATTGTAAATCTTCTTTCATTTTGACATTCATACTTTCTCTCATTTCACATCCTTAATTAGGTTTTTCTTTATCTCGACATTTACAAGCAATTTCTCAGGCCTTGTATATACATATAGTCATCACTACCATTTACTCAACGCAAACATCAACACACATCATGCACGTACTTATTCATACAGATTTAATCAAGTGCACACGTTTATACATAACTCGACACTATTTATTCAATTACATTCGATTTCACTAATCACATTTCCTTTTCTATCATTTCATTTATCCATTTACTTTTTCCATTATCAATCTTCTTTTACGGGCTCGTTATACCAAGGGACTGCAGCCCCAAATTATCAATCTTCCTTTACGGGCTTGTTGCACCAAGGGACCGCAGCCCCAATTATCAATCGCCCTTTACAGGTCCGTTACACCGAGGGACCGTAGCCCCAAATTATCATTATTTCATTGGATCCCAATTTTACATTTTTATATCCATATTCATCTTATTCTCGTATTCATAATTAATTATTCAAATTCTTATTAAAGTATTTATTAACACAATTTCAAATGTACTTTCCAATATCACGCATCACATATATAGCTAGTTCAACAACATACTCATAAGAGCCTAATTCGACTATCATTGCATATCACAAGTAGTCATACTATTCATGGCATCATGCACATATTTTCCAATCAACGTACATTACACACACATATCCAATATTCATTGTTCATTTCAACTAGTTTTATAACAATTATCACATAGTTTTATTCCATAATTTCACATTTAAAGTCAGTCCATGTTATACCATTTGTTTGTATTTCCATCTTAATTTCACATTTTCATAGGTTGACCCTTTTTTTTATATATTGTCTGTCAATATTACAATTTTGATACGAACTCCGTATACTTCAATCTTTACTTACCAAATTTAAAGATCTAGTTCCATTCATCATATGTAGCTTCATATTCAAAATTTTATTTTCAACTCTTATTCATCATTCAGTAGTTCTCAATTTCCACATGTCTAACAATTTCTCTTCGTAACTCAAATTCATCAACATAATCCATTGTAACGTTTATGACTAAATTTCCAATTTCATGTTAATATCGCGATTTCAACATATCGTGTTCCTACTATTTTTCAAGTATTCCACTAGATAGGTTATCAATTTATATCTCTATATTCGTGATCAATTCGCATATCAAATTTCACGATATTTGCTAACTATTTTATTTCCAAGTTCTAAAATTCACACTTATTTCCAATTCCATTATAATGCCACAATTTCATGTCCAGGGTGTGGTCCCTTACCTTTAATCTTCTATTATCACAAGTAAAAGTTCACCTTTTAGATCAAGTCGCCAACACAAATTTCATGATTCACATCTCTTTTCAATTTAAAAATACGAAATCTCAAGTATTCAACTACCAAGGGTGTGTAGATCTTCTCTGTGGTCTTTTAGCAATTTTGGGTGGAGGATCATCCTTTCTAACCCAAACCTTTTTCGTTGGTTTCTTGCCTTTAAGTCTAGAATTACAACATTGAACTATGTGTCTAGCTTTCCCACATAAATCATAGGCCTTAGGCTTCAGCAATGGCGTTTTGACAGCAAAATTCTTGTGGACAATTTTGCTATCATTTGGGTTATAGCCTAAGCCTTCCTTTTTAAAAGTACATTTGGTACCAAGAAGCATATCCAAATATTTTTCACCTTGAGTGAATTTAGTTATGATTTTGGTCAAGTCCTCAACCTTTTGTTTTAGCAAAATATTTTCTTTTTGAGGTTCAATTGAGGATTCTGAAACATGTTCTTCATTTTCTTTTTCTAAAACATTTATTTTGGAATTTAAAATAGTGATTTCTTTTTTATAGGACATATTTTTCAACTTTAATTCTTTAATGACTCTTAGAGAATCTTCAAGGGCTTCTTTAAGTTTCTCATTCGAAGGAAGCACACTATCACTATCACTATTGCTATTAGAAGAAAATGTTACCTCATTATCACTTGCCATGAGGTAGAGGTTGGCCACTTCATTGTCGCTAGATTCTTGCTCTTCATCACTTGAGTTGGAGTCATCCCAAGTGACTTCATGGCTTTCTTTAGGTATTTCTTCTTATACTTTTTGAGCAGTGGGCATTCAGCCTTAATATGCCCAGGTTTATGATAATTGTAGAATGCTCTTCCTTCTTTTCTTTGGGATTTTGATCTTTACTGGATTAACCCTTGAACCGGTTGAACTTCTTCCTTTCAAAATCCTTTTTCTTTTTCAAAAATCTTGCCACTCTTTTTGTAATGAGTGCAAGCTCTTCATCATCTTCTTCATCCTCTGATGCTTCTTGTTCAACCTCTTGTGTGGACTTGAAGGCTATAGTCTTCTTTATTTTCACATCTTCCTCATCGTTTAATGCGAACTCATGGGTCAAAAGAGAACCCCAACAGTTCATCTAGGTCGAGTGTGGAAAGATCCCTAGCTTCCTCGATAGCTGTCTCTTTGGGTCTCCAATATTTGGGTAAGGATCTTAATATTTTCCTGACAAGTTCAGCATTTGGAAACAATCTGCTAAGAGATTTTAGATTGTTGATGATATGGTTGAATCTAGTAAACATATCCGAGATACTTTCACTATCATGCATTTTAAACAAATTGTAATCTCTTATAAGTATGTCAACTTTCTTATCCTTTAATTGGTTTGTGCCCTCGTGAGCGACTTAGAGTTTATCCCAAATCTCTTTGACATTATCACACCCTAGAATTCCATTGAACTCAACGGGTCCTAGTGCACAATGAAGGAAGTTGATTGCTTTAGCATTTATTTACAGCTTTTTTCAATCATCTTCGGTATTGTCTTTTTCTTACTTAGGTGTGGAAGTACCCTTTTGGTCCATGTTGGGTGTGATAGGTCCATGGGTAATAACCCTCCATGTAGTCATATCTTGTGGCTGTATGAAGTAGATCATCCTGGTCTTCCAGTAGGTGTAATTAGACCCATTGAACAATGGTGGTCTATAGGCCGATTGGCCTTTGGACAAGATGAAATTAGTGTTTGCCACAGATCCTCAAAAACTGTTAAGTTTAAAAATGAGCCGAGACTCTGATACCAATTGTTGTCTCGAAAATTAACCCAAATGGGGAGTGAATGAGTTGTTTTGGTGAACTTAAAAACCTTTTTGAAAACTTTTTTTAATGCGAAAAATAACAACAGAGAATAAAATATGCTAAAATAAAAGGGTTTAAAGGAAGAGAGAGATACAACCAATTTATAGTCATTCGGTCTTCCCTGACCTACGTCCACTCCCCAAGCACCCTGAAAATGTTTAATCCACTAAAAAATTGATTCTTTAATGGGCAAATCGAAGCCTCAGTACAGTCTTTGTTGTAGGCCAAGCGAAACCTCTTATTCTTGCAGGTGAATAACTACCTCTGTTCTCTTCCTTAAAGTGAAGAGCAACCAAGAACTTATACAAGTTTTTTAGTTTGTTTTTCTCCTTTACGAGATGATTACAACAACGAATCTCACTACAATTAATTTCGCTCACTCTTAAAACGATTTTATAATGATTGAGTAGTAAATGAGAGAGCAATGAATGTTAACTTGAGATGTCTCAGCAATAAATGAGTGTGAGAGTTAAAGCTTGAGAATGAGAGAATGAATATGACCAATGGAATAGTGAGTGAATATTCTCCAGCTGTATTTGAATCTTCAGACTTTATTCTTTATATAGGCGTTGAGGAATAGAGCCGTTGGGAGCATTAAATGACGTATAAATGCTAGAACACTAGCCATTACAGCTTCAAAAAATTCAAAATTTCCGTGATAGTGTCGACACAAAAGGACTAGGTGTCGACACATCAAGATCTAATTCTGAGATCTACAATGCTTAGGTCGACACTTTCTTTGGAGGTGTCGACATATCTCGATCTTTCTGTCAAAGGTGTCGACACAACTTGTCATGGTGTCGACTCATTGAGATATATCCGAAAAAGGAATTTTATTGGTGTTGATTGGAATAGAGCAGTTGGGAGCATTAAATGACATATAAATGCTAGAAAACTAGCAGTTGCAGCTTCAGAAAATTCAAAATTTCCGCGATAGTGTCGACGCAAAAGGACTAGGTGTCGACACATCTAGATCTAATTCTGAGATCTACAATGCTTAGGTCGACACTTTCTTTAGAGGTGTCGACATATCTCGATCTGTCTGTCAAAGGTGTCGACACAACTTGTCATGGTGTCGACTCATTGAGATATATCCGAAAAAGGAATGTTATTGGTGTCGATTCTTTAATCCTTGGTGTTAACTCACCAAATCTTCCTGAATATGAAAACAGCTTTTGTGTCGACACTTCTTTCTTTGGTGTCGACTCATCAGATCCAATATCCTGATTGATGTGCCTTTGTGTGGACTCATGATATGTTGGTGTCGACACAAACGAGAGCTTCGGGATTTCCAAACGAATGTGTCTTGGTGTCGACTCAGGTGTTCTAGGTGTCGACACTTTGAGATCCAAAATCTCGCAAGGTACTTTTGTGTCGACTCATAAAATGATGGTGTCGACTCAACTGACCTTCAAAGGTAGCAATTGGCTTGGTGTCGACGACACTTGAGAACTTGGTGTCGACTTATCTAGCTTTTAGGTTCCATAGTACATCTTTGTGTCGACTTAGAAATGTAGTGGTGTCGACACTTTCTTCGGTAGTAGCTTGATGCCTTAAACGTTAAACTTGTGTCGACTGAACCTTTATAGATACCGACTCAAGAACCCGTAGAGCCACCTTTGTGTCGACACTTTTCTTCTGAACATTGAAATCTTCATATTGCAGTGTTGGCTCAAAAATAGTTTTGTGTGCTTCAAGGCTTGATATATATCTGTACTTCATTTTGTTTGATTTTAAGGCCTTATAGTCCTGAAAATACTTACTCATGCGAATTCAACTATTAGTAAGTATCAAATCAATACGTTGTTATATGTCAAAATCAAAATATGAGTTTGATTGAATAACCCTTGGGTTAACACCTAGGACCACATTGGAGTATAACATAAGATAGCTCTACTTCCGTTTACGGTAGTTTTTAGTATGCATCTTGGTTATCATATTCTTCCACTACTCCCGTCACCTTTCGCACACACTAGGCCGAGAAAACTCGGAGCACTCTTTGATAGGAAGATCGGGACTAGTTCCCGTGGACTGCATGTTGCACATGAGCTCTGTTCGTAGTGAGACTGATGTGCTCATAGAACATTGAAAGGGGAGCTGCGCGACTTTGGAGTTAAGAAGGGACTGTAAGAGCTTTAAAGTTAGAGGATATGTGTCATTGTCTAGTATAACGGGTCTAATTTCTAGTCTATCTGTGTTATAAACCTTTTGATTTATGGCGCACATTTTCTACCAGGTATCGATGTCGTGGTTTTTATCCCATTGAGTTTTTCTAGAGTTTCCACGTATATCGTGTGTTTATTGTGATTATTGGTTTATTGGTTTATTGCTTCTCATAGCTTTATGTCGATTAATTTATTAACCTTAACTTGTTATCATGTTAGATTAGAAAATTAATAATTAAAATTAATTTTTAATTTGTCGGCATCTAACCTATTCACTCCCCTCTAGATTAGTTTTATCGGTTCACAACTATTTTTCAGATCCCATTATTAATCTTGAGAAATAAAAGAGAAATTTTTTTAATTCTCTAAAAATTTAGGATCTCTCAACCTTTTAATTTAAAAAGAATTATTAGCAGTCTAAATCCTTTGTGAATATGTAAAAGGGAATTAAGGTAGGATAGCATCATCAACTGAGGTAAAAAGGAATTAAGGTAGGATAGCTCCACAAAGAAAGGAATTAAGGTAGGATAGCTCCACAAAGAGGTTCGAATCACTGGTTGCTGTTTTTACCAATATTTCACATACTTGTCAAAAACCTATAAATTAAGAGGTTCCATAAGAGTCAATTGATCTCAATAATTTATCATCTCATTATAATATCCCTGAATAGATTAGTCTTCCTAACTAGCACATTGAATAGACATCTCTAATTCATACTGCCAAGAAAATTTTGATTCAAGAGACTCCTCAATTAGTCTTATACGCTCTTTCTAGTCTTGCATTTTGAGAAATTCCTACTAATATTTCGTTGGACAGAATTGTAAAGCCATGTTAAAATTTGTACATTTTCCTTATCCTATATAGCAATTGCTAGTTCAGAAACTGAAGTTCATAGTATATGCTGCCTCAAGATAAAAAGACTGCAATTGAACTAATGACATGACCCTACAAACCTTTACCAACAATAAAATTCTTACTTGACATTCCACCAATATTGAGTAATTATCACCGGTAAATCTAATGCTTATGGGTTGCTATTTATCCTTAAACATGGTTTAGAGTTAAATATAACAAATAATCAAAGAGCAATAATAAAAGCATAACATCAAAGAGACAACCGATAATCCATAGAGAATCAGAACCAGGCTAAGAAACACAGACACTTCTACGATAATGTCGTGTCATGTCGGACACCCGTGTCGGACACGACACTCTTTGGACACTCTCCGGACACTCCTAAATTTGTATTTAAAATTTTTTAAACATGTTTTAGTTAAGAAATTAAATTTATAATGTCCTACACTTTTTTAGAACTTGACGAACACTTCAATGACACTTCTAGAACTTTTTGAACACATTCCATGTGATGAATTTCTTTA
>JAULLH010115129.1:0-14030 GCA_035668455.1 Sarracenia alabamensis
ACCCCGACCATACATGGGTTTGTTCTTTTTCTGTTCGGGGTTCAGATGAAACCCGAGTTTGGTAATTTATGAGTAGATTGATTTTATTATTTTAAATTAGCCTTTTGTAATGGATTCGTTATGCAACAATTATATTCAACGGCATATTTGATCATTAGAAAATTCTTATTTCTCCAATTTAATTAATATCCCGTTTATTCTTTCTGTGACTGTATTAAATTAGTGTTGCATAATTGTGCTTATTGTTATTCGATGATTAAATATGAGATATTTTATGCCATGGATAAGCCGGGTTGTACCCCGGATGAGCGCTGCTATAATCTTAGATAGGGTATGTGTCATTTAATATTCAAGAATTTTAATTGTTCACATGCGATATTTTATGCTATTGATGAGACAGATATGCTTTGAATAGTCCGTGCCAATATCTTATATAAGATATGCCGTGATTGCATGTAAATCTACTTTTCTTGACTTCCATACTGGTCATGTCACAATAGGATTTGAATATATTAAAGGCTAAATAAAATAAGATGTTAATTGAAACTAGAAAACCAGATGAAAGTGAATTCTAGCCTAAGGTATATGCTCTCTCATTTAAATCTCTTAAATATTATCTGTTAGCTTAGAATAGTTTAATTAGAAGTAGAAGTACTTAATTATTTAGACTTTTTAAATACAAAAATCCAAAATCATTTTAAATATATTAGAATTGAACAAACTGCAATATTTTGACATCTTGCATATTTCCCTCATGGGAACGATCCGGACTCTCCACTAGCTACTTGTTAGTGAGGATTTTGGTATAAACTAATAGTAGGAACGACACAACTACCAACTGACCATGCTACCCTCTAGTAGCTTCTGGCTAAGAAAGACCCACAGCCCCGACTCATTCACTGGATCCTGGTCCTACAGGAATTCGATATGGTGATCAACGATAAGAATGGCACCGAAAAATCTGTAGTCGATCATCTCTCCCAACACCTAGTAAAGTTCTCCACTAGACACGTGCACGTACGATTCTTTTTCCCCCAACAAGCAACTATTTATTGTCACCACCGTTCAACCACCCTGGTTCGCAAACATAGTCAACTATTTGGCGGTGGGTTACATCCTTAGCGACTAGTCTCAACAGAAAAATGACAAGTTTTTTCAAAAGTTAGATACTACTTTTGGGAAGAGCCGGAGCTTTTCAAATATTGCTCGAACCAAGTTATACGACGATTTGTGCCCGAGGAAGAGGTGGATAGCATTCTCATGTTCTGTCATTCGTTAACCTGTGGTGGACATTTTGGTGGTAAGAAAACCATAGTGAAAGTACTTCAAAGTGGATTTTACTAGCCTACACTCATTAAAGATGCCCATGACTATTGTAAAAGATGCATGCGATACTAACAGATAGGCACGATGAATGCCAAGGACATTATGCCTATGAACCCTATTCTGATTGTTGAAATCTTTGATGTTTGGGGTATCAACTTTGTGGAACCATTTCTATCATCGTTTGGATGTGAATACACCTTTGTAGCAATTGATTATGTCTCAAAATGGGTCGATGCAACAGCCACCAAACCGAATGATCACAAAGTAGTGATTAAATTTTTGTAAAGTAATATCTTTTCTCGATTTGGTTTTCTGCAGGAAATCATCAGTGACGGCGGAACGCACATCATGAACAAGTATTTTTCGTCCCTCCTAGAATTTTATTCGATTCAGCATAAGGTAGCCACTTCGTAGCACCCACAAACTAGTGGACAAGTTGAAGTGTCGAATAGGGAGATCAAAAACGTTCTGAAAAAAACTATCTGCCCTGATAGAAAATATTGGTCTGAAAGGCAACATGATGCCCTTTGGGAATATCGCACTGCATATAAAACTCCAATTGGAATGTCCCCGTATCACTTAGTCTTTGGAAAGCCGTGCCATTTACCAGTAAATCTAGAACACCGAGCATATTGGGCTGTCAAAAATTTTAAATTCGACATACCAAATGCCGACAACCATTGCCAATTACAGCTCAGTGAGCTAGAGGAATTTCGTAATGAGGCATATAACAATGCTCGAATCTATAAAGTGCGAATGAAAGCATTCCACGATAAACACATTCATGGGAAGACATTTTCACCCAACCAAAATGTCTGCCTATTCAATGCTAAGTTACGACTGTTCCCTGGCAAACTCCAATCTAGGTGGGAAGACCCATATGTGGTGACCAGTGTCTACCAACATGGCGCCTTCCAATTGCTCAATCTGAAAATCGGTAAGTTTTTATAAGTCAACGGGTAAAGGTTAAAACCTTACGTCGAAGGCATATCAGTAGACCCAACAGCCGTGTCAATAGACCTCTCCAACCTAACCCCACTAGTTGAGTATTCGATTGGCTAAGTCTAGCTGAAGATGTTAAACTTAGTCCTGTTTGGGAGGGAACCCAGAGGTAACCCAATAGTGATGAAGGATAGTCTACCAATGAGGACATTGCTTTGTTCGAGTTAGGAGGAGTGAAAAGACACAAATCTCAATAAAATCTCGAAAAAGATTTCAATTTTTCTGTCCGAAGGCGTTAAACTACTCTCTTAGGCTGAGTTGCCCTCTATGCACACTGAGGTAAAATGGATCGTGTGCCCAGTTCCGATAAGAAAGAACCGTGTCAAGGTAGAAGTCTCTATACTGAGGTAAAATGAGACTTCTCTTCATGCCCTTACTGACACTTCTAGACGTAATACATCGAGCTACTGGCTTAATCAATCCGAAGATTAGATTTACGATGTATTACATGGAATCCAAGTCCTAGGATCTGAATCTAAAAGACCCTACTTCTATCATGTTTAAGTAACATGATGATAAGTGTGGAGATGTTTAGTATCCGCACCTAGGCCGTTTGTTCTGGTAGTTGAGCCTACCAAGTCTTAGAAGTTGCTTTCTTTCTTTTTTTTCTTTCCGAGTTCTATTTTAAAACCTGTAGAAATCCTAACCATTGTTAGGTAATTTTTACACAAAAAAAGTACTTGCGTCTGGACGGAATCTCATCACCGTCCGAACAGGCTAAAATCTAAATAGCCAAATCCTAACCAACTTCTGACATTCCCTACCACCACCCATCTGGACGCTACCTCTATTCCATCCTAACGAAATTCGAAACGTTAACCAGTACACAACTGCCAAGCGTCACCATTCTGTGCAACACCATCCAGATCGGCCTCCCATCGTCTGGACAGAAGTCCAATCGACGAGACATTGATCAACACATGATTAATGCGCCAGATCCTCAAAAAGGCGCAAAAATTAAAACCGTTGACCCCTATCTGGATGGGCCATTTACCATCCGGACTCTCATACACTGTCAGGATGCCCGTCTTAACACCACTAGATGCCTGTCGCGACGGATACCTCCATTTGGACACCCATCCGGACGCTCGACCATAACCCACGAACCACAAACTCTCTGTCTCAAAATCGTTGCAACTTGCGTTGCGATGGGACACTCCGTTGGACGCTCGTCCGGATGCTACGCACCAATTCATGCAACTTCAAGTGCCGCTTCGGTTTCCCCATGCCCAAAACCTTTTTTAAATGCCCTCCCCCCTTTCCTTCGGCCTCACCACTCTCAAAACTCTACCTTTCTCAAAAAAAGCTCCCCTCTCCTCTCCTCTCCAACAAGCAACATCAATGGCATCCCGTCCTACCAAGAGATGTCGTCTCACCCAACCTAACAAAGGAGGCGCACAACGAGGCCTAGGCTACCAACCTTCGGCACGAGAGTACGCCACGATCCTTAAACCCGCTTGAACCAATCCATTTTGCACACCCCTTTAGTTTCCCACGCCCCTAAACCGTTTTAACCCCCCACATTCCTTCCTCACCACTCTTAACTAACTCTATCTCTCTCTCTCTCTCTCTCTCCCTCTCTCTCAAAGACTTTCCAACTCCTCTCCTCTCCTCTCTTTTCAACAACAATGGCTTCCCGACCAACCAACCCAACCCACTAGAGGAGGCACACAACGAGGCCGAGGCTACCAACCTCCAGCACGGAGTACGACACGAACCCTACCGGGCTCTAGCTCACAAACCCCCTCTATCACATGATGCATCGACCTCCTGGACTCCCGCGGGGGACTCCTTCTTGGCCACCAACCCCTACATTCAGATGGGCATCGACCTCCTGCACACCCACAGCCTCAGAGGACTGTTCGACCCATTCGACGCACCAATCCCCCACCTCGTTCGTCTCTTTTATCGAAACATACACCGGACCTGCAAGACCGATGACAGTGACAATCGGGTGGAGTATCTCACCACTTATGTTGACATCAACCCTCACCTTATTACGCGCATCCTTAACATCTTCGGCACTAAAGACGACATCGACAACGATAAACACGAGCCGATCCCTAACAACCTCACCCAGCAGGAGATTACGCGAATCGTTTCCGAAGGCCGATCACCACCCGGGCTTACAATTGCCAAGCATGGAGAGCTGGTCGACGAACTTTGGTTCACCGACACCGTCCTCAAAGCCATTGCCTTCCCCACCACACACAAAGATGAACACCTAAATGAGCAACTCCGTACCATCTACGCCCTCTATCGCAACAGCCAGCTTTCCATCCCAGAGATGATGGTTGGCCATATGCGACGGGTCATTGATAGCCTCAAAGGGCAACGCCTACCCTTCGCCAACATCATCCACCACTACATCCAACTCCAAACCAACACCCACCTCATCCCCTTCATCATCTCACCCACCGAGGCCACCGAACCCTACACGACCATCTACCTCAACGGCAACAGGACTAAGAGTGCTAACTCGCACAAACAACGGCCTGAACGAGCCTACAACCAACCAACCGAGGAGGATGACCCCGACCTACCCTATCACACGCACACCACACATGTCAGACCTCTACCTCTGGTGGCCCTTCCACCTCCGCACCCGTCGATGCCCCAGAAGCACTATGGTTTTTTACCCACTGTGACTACGATGCCATCAATGACCGACAGGATACCTAGTCAGAGTATATAAGGCGAATGATGGAGGCGCTAGGTATCCACCCTGCACTGCCCCCTCCACCCCCGCCAGAATGACTCACCCCCCTTCCGCGAGACCTACCCCCCTTATGACCACACTCTGTGGAGCATATGCCCCTTACATTGAACCCACACTTGACACCCCATCCCGACCGACCTCAAACCACCTATCCTCCATGCAACCCCACCTACCCCAAACTGTCCCTCACTTACACTTTCACCCCACCTCTGACATGTCAACAACCGGCCCCCACTCCCAATCTACACCTATCACGTCCCTAGCTACTGCCACATACCCTTCCCAATCCCATCACACACCTCCATAATCCACCCAACTCCCTTGCAACCCAATATAACCCCACCAAACCTAACCATACCAAACCTCCGACCTTCCCTACCACGACCAAAAATATAAACCTTCGATCCATGTCAAAATTTTCGTATTTTTTTTCTTTTCTATATTTTTCTTTTTTCTCTTTACCGCGTTTTGTTCTTTTTCTACTTAGGAATGATTAGTTAGTTGTAGTCCCAAAGGCCTTTTAGCCACATTCTCAGATGTATCGACATTCCATAAATATTAATAAAATTTCAACAATATTATCTGTTCATTGTCTGTAATGCTTTACTTTTTTGCCATTACATCAGTTTGTTCATACTAATGCGAATTTGGCATAAAATTTAATTGCAAAATTCAGATAATATTCTCCCTTTTTTTGCTGTTGTTATTCAGGTAAAAATTCTCACTCCATTAAACTTGTTATTATCTTTTGTCCAATAAGGATATTGGAAGTTTTAAGTTGGGAGGTAGATTTAGACAACTTAATATTTTGTACTGTAGAAAATTTGAAAATTGTGGGTAATTGCATTTAAGTTTGAAAAATTTAAAAATAAAATTGTAAGTTAAATATCCCTGATGAGAAAAACATGATGTAATTCTTAAATTGCAAAAATTTGAATGATAAGAATCAAGATTTGACTATCTGGTATTATATTTCATACTCAATTAATGGGATATTTGTATACTAATGAAGATTGATCGTAAAAATGGTTACAAATATAAAAATGGTGGAGATTAAACCCTTAAAGTGAGCTTTCAAGACTTAACTTCTATTTTGAAGGAATAATAACATTTACTTATAATTGATATTTTATGTCTTCAACCATATTTTTTGAGAATCTAGTTCTCTTCATTTTTACTGAAAAATTGGGAATATGCATTACAATTAAGTTTATGAAAAATTATGTTAAATTTTGGGAAAGGATATTAGGTCATTTTGTATTTTTGAGCTTGTTCGTTTATTTGCTATAAACACTGCTCTAGGCCCCCATTTTGAGCCTTATAACATAAAAAACAACCTATTTTTTTCGAAAACCCAAATAAACTCCAAAATACAATTATTTGAATTTTTGATAATTGGAAAAGATATCAGACCAAATCAAGGAAAAAATGAAAAGTCAGGAACATTGATGAAAAAAACATCGCCTGAGCAATTCAAGTAAAAATGTTTGTGCGGCCGTACAATCAACAAAAATAAAGTAAATAACAACTCTGATATACAGCAAGCAACAATGGTGAAAATATGACGTCGTATTGACAAAATTTACAAGCTTCAATGATATTCAAGCAATGATGATAAAATGACGATCTCATATTGTGTGATCAATGGCTCGACATGCTCAGTACTCGATATCTTTTCTAGTTATCTTTTCATTCAGACAGTGTTAAACACTTAACTTGAGCCTACAAAAAGCTACCTACCTGACATTACAATAAAAAATGAAGTCCTAATTGATCCCAAATGATAAAGTGATTTGAAGAAGTAAACTAAAATTATTCCCAATAATTAGTATTTCAATCACGAGATTCGGTGTCAATTCTTTGAAACTGCGCTCTTCAGGGTCTAAGGTATGTGTAAAAATTTGCTTTGCTATTTATTGCCTCTATCACATGCATTGAGAGATATACATTACAGCCAGTTTTTGAGAGATTCATTCTGAGTGAACAACTAGTGAGACTTTGAAGTCGAGATCTGGTTGTTTTAGCTATTTAAGCTTGATTGATTCAGAAAAATATACATATTGATAATTAATTGAATTCACGCACACACACACACACACACACACACACACTAGGTGCAAGGTTGAGAAAATTATCATAAGAAATTTTACAGTTTAATGATGGTTCTGTTTAAAACTCAAGGGTATGGACATTTACAATTTTATCTTTAAAATTTTCAAGGTACATGTGAAAAACTTGTTGGAATTAATTTTTTAAATAATTGTTCATGTTAATGTTAGTATTTCTGTTTATTGTATTGTTTTTTTATCCTTATCTTTGCTCAAGAATTAGCAAAGCATAAGATGGGGAGTATGATCGGCTCTCAAAAGTGACGATTTAATCCCGTTATTTATACTAGGTTAGCCTCGAGATATTATTTAATATTGTGTTTTTTATAGTATTTTTTTGTTTAGACAGGTTATGGAGGCAACATGCAAAACAACATCAACGTAGCAACAAAACAAGCAACCAAACAACACAAGACCAAAAATGAAGAAACTAAGTTCATGACCAAGACAAACAACGCTCGAACGCCCTTCAGCTTCCGTCCGGACGCTATCGCACATCACCGTTGCGACGCATGACCACTTCCGTCAGGACACATACACCACTTCTTTCTGGACGGTATCGTCATTCCCGTCCGGATTTCATCGGCCATCAAGTCCAAATCCGAGAAGGACTCCAACCTTTTGAAATCTATAAATAGACCCTGACCTCCTTCATTTCTAACATCCCTGTCATTTCCCCTCAAGTCCTCATTTCTTCTAAAATCCCACTTCTAACCCCTCCGAGCTAGTACTGGAAGGTCTGAGCCTCGATGAGGAGCTACTGATGATAGCCGACATCAACTCGAAAATGGTTTCTACACCAACTGTGCGTGGCTAAGGTCCCTTTTCTGTCTCAGGTTTTAATGAACCCTAAGCTTGGTAATTTATGAGTAGATTAATTTTAGTATTTTATTTTATCCTTTTGTAATTGATTCGTTATACAACTATTATATTCCACGACATATTTGTTCGTTGGAAAATTCTTATTCATCTAATTTAATTAATATTCTATTTAATTTTTCTGTGATTGAATTAAATGAGTGTTGCATAACTGTTCTTTAATTGTTATTCAAAAATTAAATATGAGATATTATGTGTCATGGATAAGACGAGTCGTGCTCCGGACAATCCGTGTTATAATCTTGGATAGGGTATGCCTTATTTAATATTTAGGATTTTAATGGTAGAACATGATATATTTTATGCTATTAACCAAACGGATTATGCTCCGGATAGTCTGTACCAATACCTTAATTAAAATATGTTTTGTTTGCATGTAAATTTATTTTTCTTGAATTCCATACTAATCATGCCACAGTAGGATTTGAATATGTTAAAAACTAAATAAAATAAGAAATTAATTAAAACTAAAAAACTAAACGGATGTGGATTCTAATCTGGAGTAGATTCTTTCTCAACTCAATCTTTTAAACTTTATATGTTAAGCTTAGTTTAATTTAGTTAGAAGTAGAAGTAATTAATTAGATATTCTTTTCAAAATAAAAATCCAAGATTTTCTTTAATAATATTAAAATATTTTGGGATCGAATAATTTGTGATTTTATATTCGTTTGCCAATATTACTCAGGGGAACGATCCTGACTTACCACTAGCTACTTATTAGTGATAAATCTTAATAATAAACTTGATACGGAACAACTCGTACCAGAATATATATATATATATATACTTACATAATTTTAATAACATGACTTACGTAATTTTAATCACGTGGTTAGACATTTTATTAAAGTTAATAGATCAGTGATTAATTGGATTGTATGACACTGTTTCCTCTTCGCAGCGTTAAAATATTAACGAACGAGTAATTCATAATTACCCACAAAGAAAATTAATGCATGGTACGGAGAAACTAAGATAGAAATTGACCAAACAACGGTAAAAGCCATAAAGTGGGGATCACGGTTAATTCCAAGATTTGGGTAATCTGAAACTTCCCACCCACTTTCGGAAGTTTGAAATTTGTCTTGAGTTGTCAAAAACATCAAGAAAATTTCAGGTGGGAAAATGGTTTTGAAGTCTGTATGAGGCAAAAGGAATAACAGTACTATGTAGGATACTGAATTCGAGAGCTATGTTAGTTACGTTTGGTCATTTTCCTTAATTAATGCGTGTTTAGCATTTTATATTTCTAGGCTTAAGCTAATCATTAAATAAACAAGTGTCAATTTCATGACCCTCATTCTTGTCGTCAAGCTTGTTAGCCTTTAAATATAATTTAATTTCGTAAAATTAAATTCAATTGATAAATAATTTCTTTGACGTTAAGTGTAGTAATGTATTAAAGAATTCTTAATAATCTTAACATTAACTTATAAAATTAATATAAAGATATACAAATTCAATTTTATTTTTTTGGAAACATATATGTATATCTATATTATTATGTTAAGTGGATAGAGCTGGCCTCCATCACACTTTTCTTACCAAAATTACCCCTAATCTCATCTTTTATTCCGTACAACCTTGAAGGATACATAGGTAAATTAACAAAAACAACTGCCACTTATCCTCAATCCCCCACGTTCTAAGCTTTTGTTTTAAATTCTAAAAACAGTTAACATGCAATCTCATCTTTCACCACTTCCTCTTCTCCGAACTGCTCTGCATCTTTTTGTGCTTCAAATTTCCAGTTGCAAAGGGACTACATCTCATTCTCTTCAAGGTATGTTTCGACTTTTTTGATTCTGCTGCTTCATTTTTAATACTTAACGTTGTCTTCTTCATTGTAAATTAAAGAATTTTTTCATCCACTGTAAATCAAAGAATGAGAAGTAATTCAAACTAAATGTTGCTTTCATCCACTGTAATTCAACTGTAAATCAACTGAAGGGGAGGGGATGGGGATTTAAACCGAAACTAGGATTTTTTCAAAGTTAACGATGCCTTCATTTTTTCATATATTAGGATTTTTTCAATCTTACATTTTCATCCACTATAAATCAATAGTAAATCTTTGAAATAAGTAATTAAGAGACAGTTATCTACTATCTCCTACAATAGTCAAAAATCTAGAATCCAAAACCAGGCAACAATGCGCCATTTACGCAAAGAAACAAACACATGGTGGGCAAGAAAAATGGATCCTTGACTTATGAGTCAGAATAGCACATTATTTGGAAATAAAAGAGCATTCGGGCTGGGACGTAAGCGAAGGGGGAGAGAGATATTAGGAGAAGAGATTGAAGGGTTTTACTGGATTGGGTGTCGTTGGTGTCGCGCTGGCGATGGCATCGTGGTACGACGGTGCTAGAGCAGGGAGACGAAGCAGGGACGGTGATGGGGGTTGGACAGCGGTGGTCCAGATTGCGCTGATGATGGTCGGTGTTGAGGAGAGGAGGCAACGTGGTCGGTGCCGTCGTCAGGAATGAGGGTTAGGGCTTTGGACATGGATCTCCCCCCTTGCACAAACTCTCTGATTGAAGGAGAAGATCACTTTTTGATTGAAGAAGAAGATAAGAAAATCTAAAATAAACAACTCATTTCTCTCTTTCTGTCTGCTTGCACGTGGTCCGCGACGGCATCAAAACCAAGAGTCAGACATTGCTGGAGGTGGATGGTGGGGCGACGGAGAGTTTCCGTTACTCGCTTTCTGGTCTCGCCTACTCGCTAAGAAGATGAGCGAGGAAGGGGATACACACACAGAGAGAGAGAGAGAGAGAGAGAGAGAGAGAGAGAGAGAGAGATTAAAATATGGCCAAATCCCTGTTTGGCCTAAATATCAAAACTGCTATTTACTTTTATTCTTTAGAACTTCTATAATTTTAAACTATTTTTAATGTTTTTTTTAATTAGTTCGATGAGACGAACGGTAAAAATAAGTAACATAAAATTTAAATTTTAACTTATTTTAGTTTATTTTTATCTTTTTATGAATTTTTTGTACTTCGATAAAAAAAATATTTATTTTTTCGACTATTCTCAATAAGATGAGTCTAAAAATACAATAGATTAACTAAATAATGAAAAAAAAATCATTAAAGATAAAAATAAACAGCATCCAATACACAAGTAAACAATTATCTTTAAATAAATATTTGCCTATAATATGAATATATTTAAATTTAGGTATCAAAACTTCTATAATTTGTAATTAATTTTTTTGGCTATTCTCAATAAGATGAGTCTAAATATACAATACTTTAACTAAATAATGAAAAAAATCATTAAAGATAAAAATAAACAACACTGAATACACAAGTAAACAATTATCTTTAAATAAAGGTTGGCCTCTAATATGAATATATATTTATAGATAATATCAACTGTCACACCCCACTCAACTAAGCTAAAAGTAAATAAAGATAACATGTGTTTTAAAAGAGTAAATAGATGACTTAAACAAAAGTTCGATTTTTTTAATTTATAAAGAAAAAGGAGATAATACATCTTTCTGTCCCAAACCTGACATATACAACCCAAAATAATTTCATAATTTTCCCAGTGAATTAGGATACATAATCAAAAACAAAAAAAAAATGCATCTTTCTATCCTGACCTTGACGAAGACTGTGGTGGACCAATCTCTACCCAAGCCTGTTTTCTACAACCACAAAGGTTACAGGAGAGTACAATTAGCATTATATTGAATAAGCAGGAAAATTATACATATATAAAAGCATAAATTGAAAACCAGTTACTACATTAAGCAGTTGTGAACAACTTTTTCGTGTTATAGGTTTAAAAGAGATTTTGGTATAACTGTCACAGCTCAACATATCATACTTCCCTTTCATAACCCGTATCCCAAAGTAACCAAGTAGTCGTCTACCTCACGACCGGGAGTTCCAATGGTACCGTAACCTCATTCGCAATGCACGTATAGCAACGTGATGGAAATGAGGGCTACTCTCCACCAAGCACGAGTGGTATGTGCTATAACCCAGGCTAAACCCGAAATGCCTCCCAGGCATAAACCCGAAATGCCTCCCAGGCATAAACCCCAGCTAAACGGGAAAATATAAAACCCATAATTGGGTAATCTCCCCTAACGGGATATTAATGGGCCGGAAACCCATGTAACTTGGCACTTCGAAATAAAAATAATAATAGTGAAAACATTGCCAAAAATTCTCCTTTTTCACTCACACATACTTTTCAAAAGATACACAGCCATTGAAAACCATCATAGCATAGATAACATTATAAAATTTTCAAGGAATTCACATGCTTTTCATCAAGAACATGGATAGCAAAATAAAGATATCAGGGCATTTTAAATAAAAGATTCCATGCTATCCATCAACATCCACAAAGTTCAAAACATGGCTTTCAAAACATTTTAAAACATGATTTACAAGCATTATTCAAAATAATCGCTAAGTACTCTCACCTGGTAAACAAAAATGCAGATTCTTCCTTCTTCTCAACCGAATCAACTTTAAGCTTTTGACGACGACATCCCAATGCCTAAAATAAAATTTAATCTAAAGGTAAGTGTTGACTACTAACTCTCAAAGTAGTAAGGTGTTAGAAATGTTTGGTTTTATTCCATTTATATTCTCATCTCCAAATACTTGATTCATGTCTAATCGTTCAACCATTCTCTTGTCATATTTTCACATTTAGGTATCAATCAATTACGCTTTTAGCATCATAATCTCACATCTATTATCATTCTATTGAAATCGATTTATTCACCTTTTTATATCAATTTCTCATTCAAGTTATATTTTAACTATTAATCTTTATTCAATAATTCACAAAATCGCGTTGCTAATCTAGATTCTTATTCTCAATCAAGAAACTAGTCCGATAAGTACACAACTTTTACTTAATTCTATCATCTAAGTGTTCATAAGAATTTAGGCAGAGTCACCCCCCTGTTTTCGAAATATTTGCCAAATACATTTCCTGTGACAGAAGCAACCCCAACTTATTAAAAAAATTCATATTCTTGAACTTAACTCGCATGATCAAGACATATAATTTAAACAACTGGCTGCCAAGGATTAAAATACCATTTCTGGACAGAAATTTGCAATCGTAATTCGAAGAAAATTGATTCAATTTTCAACGTAGAGGCTCTAACAGACTCGGTTTGTAAATCAAATATTGTAGTCAAATTCCAAATGTAAATTATCAATTTCTAAGTCCCACATGGAATGACTACCAAAAACAGTGGTGGTGACTATAAGTTGGGTAAATAGATAATTCATTCTTTGTAAACGAAGTTCAGACCAAGAATTATCAAATAACTAACTCATACACCACAATTGCCAAAAACAGGGGTAGCGATCCCAAACGGATAAGATTGATAATCCATTTCTGGATGTTATACAAATTATTACTAATATTATCAAAGATTTTACTCCCAAAATCCTCATTTGCTTCATTCCAATACCAAACAAATGAAAGACCAGTTCCCGAAACAGGGAAGAACCATGGCTTTGGTGATTGCCGAAATAGAGAAAATTGTTGATCATTAAATTCTACAAATTTTTTGTTTATCTCAACATCAAAGTCTTAATATCACTGCATTATAGGATTAAGCATTTTCAATTTCCTATTTAATCAAAGAATTCATGTTTGATTGAACTGAAAAACAGAAACATCAAAAATAGGGTCCGAAAAATATAAATCTCGTTGATCATCGGTTTGTATAAATTTCTAATTTTTCTCATCATCACGATTCTCTTATAGGAGTATTATGAGGCTTCTTGTTGGAGCCGACGAGTGGAAGCGTTTGGATTTTAAAAAAATATATATTTTTTAGTTAAAAATCAACTCGTACTTCATGAAACCATAAAACGGGGGCGACATGCAAGGTTTTAGAACACGTTACCGAACGAAATCCCATCGTAGGATTTCTTATGATTCCAATCTGTAGGAGAGACCACCTCGGGGTCTTCTCACGTATATCCCCGGCACGTACC
>JAULLH010116218.1:0-14021 GCA_035668455.1 Sarracenia alabamensis
GCCATGGAGAGGAGTCTCAACCCATCCAGTGGGCTTACTCATCCCTCTCTTGACCACTTTAGAGATATGTCGACCTCAGGAATAGTGATTTACTTTGAAACATGTGTTACAGTGGTCTACTAGTTCGCAACAACTTTTCTTGAGGCAACATCTATAGAATCCCCATCTCTTAGCTCTATGTTTCAAGGCATATACACTCTTGTCTTGAAACGACTCTTGTTGACCGGAGCTGGGCACACGATCCATTTATCCTCGATGTGCGAAGAGGGAAACTCCGTCAAGAGAGTAATTTAACGTCTTTGGACGACCTCCCTTATTGGAAAAGAGATCCTTGGGTTCCCTCCCCGGAAGAGCTACGTTTAACGTCTTCAGCCAGACTTTGCCAACTGATTACTCGGCTGGTGGGGTTCGGTCCAAAGTTTAACCTTCTCCCCTAAAGGAAAGAGTGGTCGCCACTCCCAACAGTGCAGCGTGAGATGTAGCTAATAGTGGTTGCCACAAAGTTGTCAATGGTGGATCGTACGTGGGAGGTGGTGGTGCACCAAACTGAAGGTCAGGTGGTTCAAATCCAGCATTCCAAGGTGGATGGTTAAGATAGGTGGTGGTTCCTGACATGGCTAGGCATGCCTCTAAAGGAGTATCAGTCAAGATAAAGGGAAGAGCATCCTCGATAGCCTCCTCTATATCATCAACTGCAAAGTAATCATTATACAAAGATGGATGGTGAGAGGCATGAAAGACATTTAGACGTAGTCTCATGTTACCGAAAGAAATATCCATCACTCTGGTTCGACAGTTAATACATGCATTAGCTGTAACCAAGAAAGTTCGACCGAGGATGACGGGTGTTTTCTTGATTTCCACGGCAAGTAGTATCACGACGGTCGTCTTGAGCGTCCGGACGTTTTGGGCGATCATCCGAACGTTTTGAGCATCGGGACATTTTGGGCGAGCGTCGGACGTTTTGAGCGACTACACTTTTGATCAAATTTAAAATGCGCATACCTTCTTCATCCGAACTTGAAATAGAGGCATTTTTTATATCCAAATTGAAGCCCCAGAAGTATTCTTTCCAATGATTCGGGTCTCACATCAAAATTTAATTTTCAGAGAATGTTATGGCCAAAATAGTGAAGGTATGTTGATTTTCGTTATCCGTTTTTGCATGTCTTTGTTTGGTTGCATAGATTTTGTTGCTAAAATGACCATTTTGTGGCTATTTTGCACCACTCCTCAAATTCCTATCTTATACACAAAACACTACAAAAAACATATTAGATAATAAAAAGGGACTAACTCAGTGTAAATTAGCGGGTCTAAATAGTCACTTTTGAGTGCCGATCAGTAACCATACTCGCTATAAGCCCCGTGAAGATGAAAACCGGCATGGAAGCTAAACAACATCAACCATGTCTATAACAGGTCCCATGATTACCTAACCCGTGGTTTGCCTAGAAACCGATAGATAATCATACTTGCTATAAGCCCCGTGAAGATGAAAACCCATGCCAAGCATGTGAAACCATGAGGCATAGAGCCGTCATAACCTAAAGGCGAGAACGTCATCTAAGTCACCGAGACATACCATGATATATAATAATAATAATAATAATAATAATAATAATAATAATAATAATATACATCAAAGCCTACATAACCGATAATTTAGCAACCATCACCCGAGGATATATAATATGTAAGACATCACTCCCAACATAGCAAGTAAATGTAGCAACAACCATCACTGAGGATGTAAATGATAAGCAATATATATCAACACCCTATTCAACAGATAGTCTATACTAGAGTATCATGAATAGCATTACCAGATATATTACAATGACATGAAAATATATCTATCAAAACCAAACTCTAATCGAGTACGAGGATTTCACATCTACTCAACATGATAAACATAGATATCACCCCTTATACAAGGAACACCCAAAGCGGGTGCATAACGTAACCTGCTAACCTTAGCACAACCAATGATATTGAAACATATCAAATGAACATCAACCTAGAAACCATACATGAATCTATACAAGCCTGGGATAATGAGTATCAACCAGAAACATGATACTACACAAGCAACAGATAAGGATTTACGATCCAACATGCATAACCAACAAAAGAGGCTAACCACCCAACCCGTGAGCATAACAAGCATAGCCGAATAACCCTACCAACTACCCAAAGGGAAAAGGCCCATTAAACCTCTAACAGGTGATCTCACCAATAGCCCAAAGGCAAAGGCTTATCAACCCGAAATAAAGAACACAAGCTCCCAAAACTCCGAATTCATGTCTAGCCATAAGTTTAATTCAAAAAGGGAAAATGTTTGGCTTTTAAAACAAAAGGTATGACTTTGCACCCATCCGGTCAATCAGGACTTGCCCAAAAAGAATATCTTTTGAACCATAAGGTCCAAACCTCAATATTTTTACAAAAAGGTCAAACCGTTTTGGAAAAAGCCACTCCAAAACCCATTTTGCCCAAAAGCCTCAAACAAGGAAATCACCCCGTTTGTACATGATTTTAGCTACAACTAACCAATCAAGAATCCGAAAACATCGATAAGTTATATTCTACTTATAGATGCCAGAAAACAAACTTGTTTTCTAATCCGCTATTTCTAAGCCGGATAAAGCATAAAACTACTAAATATTGCAAATAACGCATTTTAAGCATACACATCCTAAAATAAAATCTCAAAAGACAGATATCTCCCTAGGATGCTCACGACCAAGGAAAGCTAAAAAGTTTCCAAGAGAACCCGGGTCCGAAGCCCGAAAAAGCAGATCACGCATATAAAGTCTACTTTAAGCATAAAAATGCTAAAATACCCTTAAATATAGTAAGTAGATTTCAAGAGTAGGTCGATTCCTATCTCATGAGACGATCCAAACCAGAAAATACCAAAATGAGGCTAGCCAAAAATGTTAGAATCGAATTACATCTCGGTGAACGCGTAGCTCTCGACTCCCTGATCCATCGTGCGGCTTCAGAATCCAAGCACGAACACCCAAAACCAAGAAAATGGAACCTCCAAACCTCAAATCTGGATCTGTAGAGAAGGAGGAGAGAAAAAGCTTTTGGAAAT
Organism: Sarracenia alabamensis; assembly: GCA_035668455.1. Taxonomy (NCBI): domain Eukaryota; kingdom Viridiplantae; phylum Streptophyta; class Magnoliopsida; order Ericales; family Sarraceniaceae; genus Sarracenia; species Sarracenia alabamensis. The sequence goes on from JAULLH010116218.1 coordinate 3,104, forward strand.
ATCTAAAAAGCCAAACACGGCGCCGCCAATATAAGCTCTATCGACATATACCGCTCGAGCGGACTAATAAGCGCTCAAGCGCTCAAAGCTGTTCTGCACAGATCAGAAACTTAAAAATCGAGACCCATTCCTAACCCGAACATCCTTAAACGCGGCCCAATGCTTAAGAAAAATATAACGAAGCTTCCAGAATAAACGGCGCGATCATCAAACCTTGAATCGCTAATAAACTTTAATTCTCTTAAAATTTTTTACCGGTTACTTGAAAAACCAAACGAACGCCAATTTAGAATTAAAGCTTAAAACCCGAAACGGTCCGTGATTTCTCAGCCCAAGCCTTCCCCAAGCATGCCAAAACATGACACATGTGCAACCTAGGTTCAGGTCCATACATTAAACCTTGTAAACATATCGCTGCTCTTTCATTATCATACATACTGAAATGTTCATATTCTCTTATTAATATATCTATTTTTTTGTCTTTGACTTGGTCTGTTCCTTCATGTGTAACTTGAAGTTTATCCCATATTTGTTTAGCATTGTCACACCCTTGAATTCTATTAAACTCATCAGCTCCCAATGCATAGTGGACAAGATTTATGGCTTTAGCATTGATTTGCAATGTTTTCCAATCATCTTCTGTGTAGTCACTTTCCTGTTTGGGAACAGAAGCACCTTCTTCAGAGGTGGTGGCAAGTATGGTTGGTCCATTAACTATGACCCTCCAAGTAGCCATATCAAAGGATTGAATAAAGCAGGTAATCCTAGTCTTCAAAAAGGTATAGTTTGTTCCATTGAGCAACGGAGGTCGATGGGCTGATTCGCCCTCAGATAAAAAGTCGGTGTGGTTTGCCATGGATCTTTAACTACAGGTTATTAAGCCTAAAATCAGTAACACTTGCTCTAATATGCATTGTTGTCTCAAATATCAACCCAAATGGGGGGGGGGGGGGGGGTGAATAGGTTGATTTGCAAACTAATAAAATTTTTAAAATATTTTTGAAACTAGTTAATCATACACACAAAAGATATAATATATACTATAAGAGTAAAGGAGAAAGGGAAAGAGACACAATACAAATGTATAGTGGTTCGGTCCTCTTGAGCTACGTCCACTCCCCAAGAACCTTGGAAATTTTTAATCCACTATAAGATTCTTCAATGGGCGAATCGTAGCCTCGTACAAATCGGAATACTTGAATGGGTGAAACGTAACCCATTCATTGAAGGCAAAGAGAAGCCTCTTAAAACAGAGTATGATTTGTAGATGATTATTCTCCTTTTAATGAGAAGATATACAATGAAAATCTCAGTTACAATTATCACTCACTCTCAAAGTAAATGTACAATAAATGAGCAAGGAGAGTAGTTGAAGCTAGAGAAGGTTTTTACAAAGCAATAAAGAGGAGGCACTTAATAGCAGTAAATGTGATTGTTCTGTCGTTGGTTGGAAAAAGCCCAATACAACAGTAATAGCTTGATATCTCTGTATCTTGAAACTTCAAACTTAATTGCTTATATAGGTTATCAAAAATTTGAGCCGTTGGAAGCATTAAATGAGACTAATCTGAACGTTGGAGATTTCCCAGATTTTAAAATTTGCACCAAGGTTTCGAAACTTGCTGGAGAGGTTTCGAAACTTATGAGACTGGAAGTTAAGTATCGAAACTTCCCTCAAAACTTGTGACCTTTGATTCAGAAGTTTTGATCATGTTTCGAAACTTTTGGCTTAGGTTCGAAACTTTAGGCTTTGTTTTGAAACTTACTTGATCCTCGAGGAGAGAGAAAATGCTCTGGAAATATGTTTCGGAGCTTTTTGGACTTGGTTTCAAAACTAGATTTTGAACAATAACTAAGGTTTTGAAACTCTTCTTCAAGGGTTTGAAACATTGAAGATGATGAACATTGCTTCTTGATTTTGAAATGAGGTTTCGAAACTTACTTCAATGGTTTTGAAACTTTGCAGATGTTGAACCTTCATGCTCTATGTTTCGATCGAACTTTGGCTTATTGGAGTCAAACCTTAGTGATGTACCAGTGATAAGTGTCTTAAAGGAGCTTTTCTCTTTTACTTAGACACATCTTTGAGAGTTGTAGAGATTAAACTTGTGCTTCCAAGACTTTAGAAAAAGATTTGATTTTAGTCTCTTTAAATTCCGAAAAAGCTTACTAATACACAATCAAATATTAGTAACAACCAAATCAATTAGTTGTTTTATCTCAAAACTAAGAAGGAGCGTAATTGAATAACTCTTGGGCTAACAACTTAAAAACGCTGTCAGCTTTTAGGCGCTCGAACTCTGGCAAATACCTCGCAAACATTGGCAAACGCCTAGCGAACACTTGACAAATGCTGGCGAATGCCTAGCAAACACTAGCAGTGCTTAACAAATGCTAGCCTCAGGATTTTGGTCCTTTCTCTGAACCCAAGTTTCGGCTAAAGTATTAACGACAAAATATGCCAAAACATCCAAACTCACCGAAATAATCTGAAATAACCATACTCGTGTATCCACCAACACACACACACACACAAGATAATCCAATAACATCATGCTCGGTAAGAACGAATCCAATGTTATCCAACTCAACCCGATACCGTGGAATAGTATTCATAAGGTTCCAAAACAAATGGTAATATCGTGGGATCCCAAATCAAGCAAAAATTTTAATTATCCCGAAACATTTAACCGATTTTAAGAACAAATTTTAAAACTCTATGTATTGGTTCGAACTAAAATTGAATTTGAAATGGTTCATGATATTACAACCTCTCCCATTTAGGAGATTTCATCCTCGAGATCACTGTACCTCACGGAGAAACAAGTTTGTACATCTCCTTCATCCCCACGACCCCCACCCCAAGTCGCCTCATCCTTTTCGAGACGTTGTAAAGTACATTGATATAAGATAAAAGTCTTGCCTAACACAATAGTAACATACCTGGTCTTCCATACAACCCTCAAAGGTGCCATCTCAAAATCCAATCGAAAGCTGATGTTGTCAGCAAACTCTGTTAATCGATAAAAGGTCCTCAAAACCCAACATGAAAACTCTCTACCATCAAACCAAGTGCGACATGATATAAATGGGTACTCCATGTAAACAGATAACCTCATAGATGTACAAGCGGTAACAATCTGTATGGTGTACCTAGAAACACAGTACTCAAGAGCAACATGTACCCATAACGGACTGCAATCTCTGCCCAAAGCAAGAGGATCTGAATCAAAAAGAAATGGGATCAAAGCCCCAACCAACAAATTGTATAGTTGACATACAACAGTCCCAAACGGTCCATCGATCATACATAGATTCACAACACAACTATACGATCTCATTGATACATGATTCAACCCGTCATACCAAACAAAGGATCGATGCAACTCAAACACACCTAGGCTCTCAACTACTACACTCACAACAAGAACTCGACAACAAACCTGGACCTGGTTCCATGTAGAATACGTTTCCCTCGACTCATCAAAGTATCACACAACATCAAGCTAACCTATCACTACAAAACACCTAAAGGTATGTGGCAAATGATGAAAAATACTCATGGTTCGTCTATATATGAACCTCCCATGATCATAAGTAACACGTCTCTTGTGTCATATGTAACTAATTGAAACTACCAAAAGGCACAAACAACATAGTCACAACCTGTATCATCGATCACAACTCTATACTTCGGTCGAACTGTTATTTCCGCAAATAGTTCTCACCATAGAGGGATGGCAAAAGGGATTCCACTCTTAAACTCACACGACAAACTCTAAATCATCCCAGACATTGTATCTCCCCAACACTGAAGGGACACACACTCAACGTTCCAAGGCAAGATCAACACTCCACGAAGGTCACAAAGGTTAATAACTCATAGCTTACGCAGTCTCATGGTACCACGAACTAGAGAACGAAATCTTCCACAAGAAACAAACAGCCCATCACTCACACTTCCACTCATCACTAGTCTGCCCTCGAGGTACGAATGTTTGTCTGTAACACGCCGAAGTAAGATCATATTTTAATTCATTTTAAAGATTTAAAATTGTTTTATCTTTTTCAAGAAAGACCATGTTTGAATTAAAAGATGAAATTAAATGGGCTATGTGTTACATCAACCACTTATGCTTATAACACTATCACGTTGCCCATGTGATCCAAAACGTCATTCAACTTCACTGGTATCTTCACGAAGAGTCAAATTTACCATAACTCCTCAGATAACCTTGCCAAGGCATATATCCTACACATCGGATAGGTATATCTTGACTCAGGCAGTCATACAAGCCGTAACTATTCCCACTACATGGACTCACCAACCCCAAACTCATCAGAACCAATCTCATTGGGACCACATGAAACACCAACTATATCATCATTCTCAATGGAATCATGCACTTATATGTCTTTTATCAAAAGAAACAGGCAACACAAATCACGACATCGAACAACCCAACGGTCTCACTGCTAAGCGAGCACCATCTATGGTAACTCATAAAGAACCACACCGAGCTTGGAACGCAAAGAGCACCTCAAGGGAAATCATGTGCGCAAATCATCTTACTAACCCCCAAGGGTGCTAAAACCCAATCTATCCGAGATCACGGATCAATAAGCACCAACGACCTGTAACTCCGATATAAGACCATTCGACCAACCAAAGGCTAATCCCGTAAACATACCTAGAAGGTGAAACAACCAGCTTTCATTAAAGACCACAAGAGAATATACTCACAATTGTATCACCATATCGGCTCCTGCTCATAAGCATCAATAGGAGGCTATCACAAAGTACTAATCTGCAGAAACCTTAATCCCAGTACCATCTAAGGAGAATGAATAATCATCTCCTAACAACTGCTTGTTTACCAATCATCACTCAACTATAAGTGAACATCTCCGTGCCTCACTGTACAAAGTCTCTGATCGTCTGTGAAGCCTCAATCCGTACCAACATTAAACCCAATTAAGTGTCCCCCCAACACACTCCCTACTATCAAGACGATCATACCACACAGGTGTCTACCATTAGGCCCACTATCAACCAAGGATGCGCACAAGGCAATAAGCCCAAATCCCGGAAGGATACTAGGAATACTGTCACAAAATCATGCAACCACATCATATGAGTCCACCACGAACTCCTCACGTCTCATACCTCAGAGAAACCAGCCAAGGGACTGCCCTAACTCTGAGTAAAGGTGGGATGACCACATCATCACTGTCCCAACTTCGAATTGTTAGAGCCGCATAGCAGAAAAATGGAGTTTTAAGAAAATCGGCGTCGTGACCGAAAAAAATGACACGTTGCCTTTTTCATGAAAAGCTATATAACTATTACGATATTGGTGCCGAAATATACCTTCTGAATCTTATAGTAAATTTTCTACATACCACGTTGTGAGACAAGACCACCGAGTGACCTTCTCGCGTATGACCCGACGCACATGTTGATTCTGGCGTGTGAGCACCGACCCGAATCAACTCCTTTAGCCTTTGAACACACTTGAATCCTCTACAAAATTTGCACAAAAACACAAGAGGAGAGGGATGGGGCGGCAACTCTATGATGTTCTTACGAATTAGGTTAATTATCCTTACTTTGATACATATATATTTTATGCTTAAAAAGAGTGAATATATTCACCTTCCTAATATATAGCACACAATATATATTAAATAAAAAATATGTCGATACAACCCTATACACGGTCGGTCTTATATGATGTAAATATGGGATTGATTTTTGCCTTCTTTTTAACATATATTAATATATTAAAAATATGCTAAATATATATACTATTACCAAAAAGGACAAATGGAATATACACTTACCAAAATCAATCCTTTTCTCCCACATACTAGAGTCGGTCATTAGGGTATATCCCTAATGTGCCACTTTGCCAATTATGCCCCCAAATATTTAATTTAATACACCGACCGTTCCGGCGAAAAATCCGACGATCGAATTAAATTAAATAATAACTAAAACTAACCAAAAACCCTTGCGTATAAATGGGCTACATGAGGGATCACGAGGAAGTATTGGACTTGGGCTAACTGTACGGGAAAATCGGATATCTCTAACTTAACCCGTGAGTTAGATCCTTTCTCGCACGAACCAGGATTTATTCCAGTAAAGGCCCTGACGAAACTCCTGGCCCTAACTCGAATTGTGTCTCAAGTTTTCAATTATCATTTGCACTGAAGTCTCCCCACGTTTAAGATATAGATTCCCGATATTTGAATTAGGTTACTGACAATCCGGTTTGATAATCTTCTTATCCTCGCAACCACACCGCTTAACCTTTTGATATACCGGATCGAAAGATCCACTCGCGAGATTTGTCATCTTTAAACCTATAAGCAAAACACACGAGGGGGAACTCCTCAACCGGATTTGGACGTGGTTTCCGTCAGTTGATTATGAATCATCCAACAAACAACGATAGTACCGAACCCACCGGTCATATTGATCATAATATCAAAATCTCAGCCATTGATAACTCAAAGCACTGTGCATCATCTGATCACGATTTGAACAATCACGTCGGGATTAAGAGTACGTGTAATACGTGATAATATAGGATGTGGATCAATTCATATAGTTAGTACTAAATTGATCATCCTATCGATCCCGCTCAATACACTCCAAGTGTACTAACACAACAAGCCCGAACATCAAATTTCCAGACCGAAATTCAAGCCGTTCAACCTATCCAATATCAGCATATCTAATGATGTGCTATAATCATACCAATGAATTGTCTGGGTTCATTGCGATTGTGAGCCTACTTGTATATTTGTCAGAACCTTTGACCCGATCTTTCACGCTTCATACACCGAGATAATTACTACACAGAATATACGGACTATGCATTTACACATCCTACATACAATAAATATGAAACTGTAACTATAAAAGCCTCTCAAGTGTTTCTCATTAATAAGCTAGGGATCAATGATAATAAATTACATAAAAAAAAAAGTTTGGCGTTTAAGTATAATATCCCAACAATCTCCCACTTATACTCAAAGCCATGCAGGTACATATTTGACACCTAACACTTCTTCATGATTGTCAAAGACCTTGTGAGATAACACCTTTACAAATGAATCCTCTAGGTTCTCCGCATATGTAATCTTGGAGACGACCATGTCTCTCCACTACACGATCTCCTAGATGAGATGATACTTCTTCCCTATGTGCTTTCCTTTCTTGTGAGCTCTTGGTTCATTTGAGTTGGCAACCGCACCACTGTTATCACAATAAAGTATAATGGGCTACTGAACCAAAGGTACCACATCCAAGTCCAATAATAAGTTCCTTAGCCAAACTGCCTCCTTACCTGCATTTGAAGCTGCAACATATTCGGCCTCCATGGTAGAGTCAGCAATACAAGATTGCTTGACACTCCTCCAACTAATGGTTCTTCCTCCCCAGGTAAACACATATACTAAGGTAAACCCCCTATAATCTCTATCTGCTTGGAAATCTGAGTCTGCGTACCCAAGGGGTACAAGACTATCAAACTCCTACACCAACATATACTCCCTAGTCCTTTTTAAGTACTTGAGTATATTCTTGACCGCAGTCCAATGCTCCTCCCTTGGATTAGATTGATATCTTCTTAACATGCCAAGGACATAACAAATATCTAGTCTAGTATAGAGTATGAAACAGATGAGACTTCCCACCACCGAAGCATAAGGAGTACCTCTCATCCTCTCAATCTCCCGGGGCATTCTAGGACACTTATCTCTCGATAGAGTAACGCCATGTCTGAAAGGAAGAAATTATTTCTTTGAATTTTACATGCCAAAACGAGCAACCATCAAGTCAATATAACGGGCTTGGGATAAACCCCACATCCTCTATGACCGATCTCGTATGAGATTGATCCCTAAGATTTGGCCAGCTTCTCCCAAGTCCTTCATATCAATCATACTCGATAACCATACCTTCACCGAAGATAACAATCCCACGTCATTTTCAATTAGGAGTATGTCATCAACATATATGAGTAGAATTATCACCATGTTTCCATCGCACTTCTAGTACACAAAATACTCGATAGGACACGGATCAAAGCCAAAGCTTTTAATCGCCTAGTCAAATTGAGCATTCCAAGACCTTGATGCTTGCTTAAGTCCGTAAATGGATCTCTTAAACTTACACAACATGTGTTCCTGGCCCTTTTCAATGAACCCGTCTGGTTACACCATATAGATGCACTCGTCAAGATTTCCAGTAAGGAAAGTCGGCTTGACGTTCATCTGCCAAATCACATATGCCAAATCTCATAATCGAGGTTTGTAGTAATAGATAAGAGAACCTGAATGGACTTAAGCATAGCCACTGGCGAATAGGTTTCCTCGTAATCGATCCCTTCTTTCTGAGTAAACCCCTTCACAACAAGCCTAGCCTTGAAAGTTTCCACCTTCCAGTCCACTCCTATCTTCTTCTTGTAGATCCAATTGTACCTAATGGGTTTTATTCCATCTAATGGTTTTACAAGCTCCAAGCCTGATTAGAGTACATAGACTCTATCTCAGATTCCATATCCTTTTGCCAAAATTATGCATCCTTGTCTTGAAGTGCCTCATTGTAGTTCCTGGGTTCGGTGTCATGTTCTTCCAGGATCTTATCTAGTGACTCTCCCAAGAACATAAATCCCTCGGGTTGATGAACAATCGTCCCACTACGATGAGGACCATCCTGTGTACTCACGATAGGTTGTATCTCTTCCCGTGCATTAGGTATGTTTTCTGGTTGTGCGAAATTTTCATTCCAAACCTCTTTAAAAATAATATGTGATCTGGGTTTATGGTTTATTACATAATTATCTTCCAATAATCTTGCATTTGTGCTAACAAATACCCTATAACTCTTATGATTATAGAATAGACCACCTTTAGTTCCTCTTGGGTACCGCACAAAGAAACAGACTTCTATTTTTGGCTCCACCATACTTGCGTCTCCCACGAACACATGTGATCGGCAACCTCACATCCAGCGGTGTTTAAGACTTGGCTTATGCCCAGCCCACAACTCCATAAGGGTACCTGAAACTGCCTGAGTACTTACCAAGATTAGAATAGAAGTTGTTGTCTCTAACGCAAATCCACATAATGAATGTGGTAAATTCGAATAACTCATCATAGACCTTACTATCTCCTTAAGGGGCCTATTCTTCCTTTTCGCTACACCATTTTGCTGAGACATCCCTGGTGCAGACAACTAGGATGTAATCCCATGTTCTGATAAGTAGTATCTGAACTCCCAAAAAAGGTATTCACCACCACGATGAGATCGTAGGGTTTTGATAATTTTACCTGTCTTCTTCTCCGCTTCAGCCTTAAACACTTAGAATTTCTCAAACGTTTCAGACTTACGGTGAAGAAGGTAAACGTATCCATACCTAGAGTAGTCATCAATAAAAGTGACAAAATACTCATACCCACCTCTTGCCTGTATATTCATGGGACCACATACATCAGAATGAACCCGTTCCAACACTTCATTAGCTCTAAGTCCGTTGGCCGTAAACGGCCTCTTAGTCATCTTACCTTCCAAACAGGATTCATAGACTGGAAGTACCTCCACTTCCAATGAACCCAAAGGTCCATCTTCTACCAGTCTCTGTATCTTTTTTAGATTAGCATGAAATAGACAAAGGTGCCGAAGTAGTGTTTGGTTCAAGGAAGAATCTTTCCTTTTTAGTGGTAATACGCGTAAGTTATTCGCCTCATTCTTATTAATAGTACAAATAACCGGATGTAAAATGTAAAGAACATTATCCAATGTACCACGATAGATAAACTATTTCCCAACCATAATATTACAAGAATGCATATTAAAGTTAACAGAATATCCATCAATCCCTAAATAGGAAACTGAAACTATGTTTTGCCTGATTTGAGGTACATACAAAATGTTCTTTAATATTAAACACTTATTTCTACCAAAATCAAGAACCATGTCTCCCACTACAACTGCAAACACCAGGGAGTCGTTCCACATCTAAAGGTAGACCTCGTAATTTTTAAGTTGTCTGGTTACCTAGAACACCTGCAACGAATTGGAGGCATGATTAGTGACTCCTGTATCTACACACCAGGTTTTCATAGATCTAACTGATAAACATGATTCAAGAACTAAAGAAAAAGCACTACTTTCAACTATGTTTGTGTTCATTAGATTCCCTTTGGAAGCCTTCCTTGCTGTCCGATTCTAATCACCAAACATTTTTGTAAGGTTCGGGATCATATCAGCTAAATTTTCCATAGACCAATACTGTCTTTACAAAATATCCGATATTGAAGTCAAGATGTAGCAACGTTCGATCTTATCAGCCTTCATCCACTTCTGATCACCCTAGACTTCCTGTTGAGGAAATCCACTATCAGGAGCGGGTGGACAAGGATTAAATAACACGAACCCACAATTATCTGAGGTCAGAACGAAATCTAGATATCTTTTCCAAGTAATAAAATTAGGTGCGGTTAACCTGTGTTCTTTGAGAATTGCTGCAAGTGGATTGTAAGATACCATTATTAAATCCAAAGAAACAAAAGAGAAAACATTTTAATTCTTTAAAACATGACATAGACAAAGGTGCCAAAGTAGTGTTTGGTTCAACGAAGAATCTTTCCTTTTTAGTGGTAATACGCGTAAGTTATTCGCCTCATTCTTATTAATAGTACAAATAACTGGATGTAAAATGTAAAGTCCATTATCCAATGTGTTGGCCTAAAGGCTTTTTCAATCAATCCTTGATTTTGGTTTTGATCATGCAAACACATTGATTTGTTGGTACTTATATTTGAGCTTTGGTTGAGTTATTTTTACAGGTATTCATTCTTGTTTTGAAGCTCAAAGTTTTGCAAAACACAAGTTTCTATGGCA
>JAULLH010117311.1:0-14017 GCA_035668455.1 Sarracenia alabamensis
AGGTGGCAAGTGCATTACACAACCCAAAAGGAATACGCCTATAGGGGAATATGCCAAAGGGGCAGGTGAATGTTGTCTTTTCTTGGTCTTCAGGGTAGGCGAGTACCTGATTATAGCCGGAGTAGCCATCCACAAAGCAGTAGTATCTTTAGCCAGCCAAATGTTCTAGGATTTGGTCAATGAATGGTAGTGGAAAGTGATCCTTTCGCGTCATAGCATTCACCTTCCTATAATCTATGCAGACTCGCCATCCTGTTGTGGTGCGAGTTGGAACGGATTCTCCTTTGTCGTTTGTGATCACGGTGAGCGCGAATTTCTTGGGTACTGTTGGTCCCCGGTATATGCAACCTAAAGGGGGGTGAATAGGTTGAAGGCCAAAAATTAAAACTTTTTCGATCTCTTAAAACTTATATTAAGCAATCAGATATGCAGCGGAATAAAACAAATAACAATGCAAGAAATAAGCAAGAAAAGAGTCAAAGAATTAAACCACAACACCAGAGGTTATAGAGGTTCGGCCAAATACCGGCCTACGTCCCCCTCTCAAGATAACATTTGAGGATATTCACTATAAAGAGCTTGTTACAGGTCAGTCTTAACCTATTATTTTTACCAGGCAAATAGCAGCCTACTCTTCGGTAATGGTGAAGCGGAATCTCAGTCTTATTCTTCAAGTGGATGAATAAAAACCCTTCTTCTTCTTTGATGGTAAAGCGGAACCTCAGTTGCTGCAGCAGCAACCCAAAACAGAGCCTTCTCCTCTAGAGATGATGATTATAGATAATGGCTCACTACAATAGTCACTCTCTCTCAAATGATTTTACAAACAAGAATTACAATGAGTAAAGGAGAAGAGAGTACAGATAAAATCTAGTAAAAATGAACCAGACCAAAGCTCAAAATGATACCGTGAATATTGAGCAAAAACAGAGGGATTCGAAAGTTCAAAACTTGATTGAAAGATTAAGCTCTTGTTCTTGTGTCTATCAGTCCTTGTAATCTTCAAATAATCCTCCGAATATAGTCTCTTCAATCAAAATAGACGTTGGTGCCAAGAATGGAAAGTTTCCCACGAAAATGTAGCCGTTGCGAAATCTGGAATTTGAAATCCCGACAACAATTTTTGTCATATATGTGGAACTGACGAAAATTCTGCGCGTCCAAGAAAACTGACGAAAATTCTTTGCTTCTGACGAAAATTGCTTTGATGCAGGCGATGGGGATCTGACGAAAAATTCTTCGAACTGACGAAAATTTTGATGCCCCGAGGAGAGAGAATCATCTCAGTAAATTTTTGACGAATTGGCTCCTCAAACTGACGAAAATTCTTCTGGTCTTCTTCATTTCTGACGAAAATTTCCTTAGAAACTGATGAACTTTCCTCATTTTTCCTTGTGCCTTTTTCTCCCAAACTTGAATATGAACCTTAGGCATAAGAACCTTGACTTTTTGTTTGAAAATTAAGCTCCAAACAGGGAATAACACCTATGAGCAAAAACTCAAACAAAGTTCAAATATAAGTATCAACAAATCAATGAGTTGGAATAATCAAAACCAAAATCAAGGCTCGATTGAAAAGCCTTTAGGCCAACAGCCTAGAATCCTATCTTTGTTGAAGAAAATAGGAGAAATCAAACCAAATCAGAGCCGAATCGAACCGTCAGAGACGCGGTAGTTGCGCGCCGCTTGCTCTATTTTTGCTCATGTTTTCCTCCCTTCTCCGGCTGAGATTGACGCCGGCGGTGGTCCGACGGTGGGCGATGGTGGTCGGCGACTCCCCTTCCTCCCTTCTCCGATCATCTTCTACTCTCGTGAGCTCTCTCTCCCTCGAACTCTCCATCTCTCGTCTCTCTTTTTTCTGTTCACGTGGCTGCGTGACTTTTTTTGAACAAAACAATTGTTTTGTTTTATTTATTTTATTATTTTTTTGAAAGTGATTAAATAATATAATTAAAATATATATTACTAAAATCTTTTATTTAAATCAAAAGTCTCGAGCATATAGCAAAATTAAATTTTGTTAACCAAAAAAAGAAAAATACCCACCGAAGTGAAAATAAAATATATCTTTTATCCAAAAAAATTCGGGGCTAAAAATAGGTCATCCAAGACCATTTGACTTTAAATTAATTATTAAATAAAATAAATCCGGATATTAAAACTGGTTTGCGGTTCCATTTAGAAAGGCACCTCGCGACCGTCCATTCTACTTTGAAATCCAGGCTAGTTGTTCAGATTGAGATATCACTCCAAGAAACCTCCTCGGTATGTAGTTATGTGATTCTATGCTTACGTGATTTGGTGAAATCATGTTTACCCTTGACCAACTAGTCCTTGGGATGTTGTTTGGCTTATCCTTTGGATAAGTTTATGACTTTGGGTTTTGCGTTGGCTTTTTATCTTCCTCATCTCTATGTAGTGCTTTGAGGTCTCGGGGACGAGGCCACGATGTAAATAATGTGTTGACATGCTTATGTGTATGACTGTTAATGTGTTATGGTGGACATATTGTTTCTCGGATAGTGAGTATCTTACCTGCGGGATTAAGATTATGACGAGTATCCGAGGGTGGGTAGGATTATGGGTTAGGTAGTTACCGGGACGATTTGCGTAGATGTGGTGGTTCACCCATCATGAACCATACGTTCTTGTACCTTATTCTTGCATTATGAATCGTGTACGATTAGGTGCATATGAACGGGAGTGCTTTGCACAATGGAACGTGGATGAGAATTAAGTGGGGGAGTGTGAGGATGACGAGATGTGAATCCTCAGGGTAGATGCCTTGTTTGAAAGTGTCCTCTTTTGAAGGTGAGATTTACTGAGGGACTAGAATGACGTTGTGACATCGCCGGTATCCTGTTTGCGATAAGTATGTTGTACCGATAGTACATGTTTGAAGAATGTGTCCGTTTGAGAACGAGTATCATATGTCTGTTGTAAGAATCGATAAGAAGTTTATGGGTGTGTGGACCTAGTAGATGTACAGTGGTCGCAGTACATATTGAATTGTCTTTGATGAGTTGTTTTGGTTCCTTGGAAAAGAAGTCTGATATTGTCTTCTTTTGATTATGGAGTCAAGCCCACCCCGCCCCTTTTCTAAGAAGGTGTCTTTGTGACAAGGACCTGGTGAAAGAGGCTTCAAAGGTGAACCAGGTGGTGACTCCTTTGGCCCATTCGGATGTCGTCGAGTTGAATAATGATGGTGTTGCCAATGATGTCTTGACAGAATGGTTAACAGTTGTGAATCATACTCCTATGATGCGATTTCCAGTTATGGTTATGGATTCGGGTGATGATGAGATAGAGTATCAGAGATCTCTTAACCTGTATTAGGAGAAAAGATTCAAGGAAATATTAACGAAGTGGTTACTGATGCTGCAGCCTAGCTGGAAGTTTTTCTTCCTTGCAAGTGTAGAGGCACATGGTCTTGGAGACTAAGAGGCTGATTAGGTTGATTTCTCTTTCGTGGTGATACGGTTTCGTTAAATCAGTGTGTTGGTGGTACAATTTTCCTTTAGTAGAGAACATTAATCAGTGTTGAAGCAGGGACGTTGTGATCACTGCCCTTTGTTTAGAGTTGTGAGAATCTCATAATAGATTCCTCTAGGATGTGAGTTGTTAGGAGTTCGTGGTGAACTCATATGATGTTGTGGAATGGCTACGTGGTGTTATTATTGAGGTCCTTCAAGGATTAGGTTTGGTGCCCTAAGTGCATCTTTGGTAGACCGTGAGCCTATTGGTAAGTGCACATGTCGTATAATTGACTTGACAACTGTCAGCATGTTTGGAGGACGCCCATTTGGATGTATTACACTGATTCTAGTTCAGGTTGGTAGTAGTTGGGTCGACACCAGTCTCCATTGGGTCGACCCTGACGAACTACGTCTTCGAGATATGTTGGTAAGAAGGTAGTTGTTTAAAGAAACCATTAGTTCTTATTGGACTATGCTGAGATTGAGGTATCTACATATTAGTACGTTATGATGACCTTTTAACGATATTGGGTAGAAGCCGATAAGATAATGTGGGTGTGTTCTCTCATGGTCTAGTGTGAAGTAATGGACCGTTGGTGGTAGTTAGTTCGTGACCTCAAGTGGCATGGGTTGATGTACCCTTGAGGATCAGTTGAGGGCTAGTTTTCTTGTAGATTCCCTTCACGTTCTGAAGCTTAAGTGGTTCTTTGAGGGTTCACCTTGGATGGAGTAAGATGACAGTGGCTGGGTCAAGTCACGTTCCCTTGGTATTGACACTAAGTTCAGGAAGGACTAAGGACCTTTTCTTTTGTGTCGACACTACCCTTCCTTAGTCTCTGCTTATGATTTGTTAAGGTCAGTTTTGACGACTTGGTTTACAAACCTGTGGCAGTGAGAACAGTTACTGTTTGTGTAGTAGCCAGAGTTAAGATGAGGATCCTTTACGTAGGATTGATCCCTTGGCAATGATATATGAAGAGTTATGGCTAAGTTGGTTGTTATTGTGATACTAGTGCAGGCAAATGTTATTGCCTTGAGAGTAAACAAATTGTGAGTGGAAGTATCGGTGGTGATTCGATCGCAGTTTAGTGAATTCATTCTTCGGTTCGTGATATCGCTACGTCGTAATCATAATGAGCTATCAAACATAGTGTCCTTTATGGTGATATCCAAAGAAGAATTAAAACTATGATCTAATATCTAGTCGTGCCTGTGTTGGACCCGAGTCTGGATTTATTGTGAGATGTCTATTGCGCATGTGGTGATTGAGGACTCGAGTATGGTCATCCTTATGCGTTTATGATTGTTACGCTGTGATGTATCGGGCATTGACAAAGTTATGCAATCGTATTATGGATCGGTACATATGTGGTGAGACCTTTTGGTAATGGTTGTTTTGGAGGGCCATTCTGGTTGTTTGTGTGTTTGTGGGGTCATTTGCCACTTGAGATCTTAAATCTCTACCATGCTTGATTATGATCATTGTTTGGCCGTGTGCTTGTAAGCAGAACGTATAGTTGATTGTGGATGAGATTCATATCTAGCACCCGGGCTTCGTTGTTGCGTGAAGTATGCTTGATTTCGAGGATGAAATCTCCTAAATGGAGGAGGTTGTAAAGACTTGAGCCGTTTAATTTATATTTTATTTAAAATTGATGGAATTTCGAATAATGTATTTTACTTCTGAATTTTTTTAAATAAGAATAAAATTTTAAATTTAAAACTTCTGAAAAATGGTGTTAAAAGAAAATCTATTTTTATATAATCATTTATACAAAAATAAAATAAAATAAAACAAAACAAATCGTTTTGTTTCGGAACACAGCCAAACGTGCACAGTCGTGCAAAACAGAGAAAATGAAGCAGAAGCTTTGTGAGAGAAGGAGAGTTCGGGAAGAAGAAGGAAGAAGAAGGAGAGGAGGAAGAAGGTCCCGTCGACCACCACCACAGACGCCACCTCCGGCGAACCCAGCGCTGCCGCTAACATGTGAGAAGGATGGAGAACAGAGAGAAACAGGGGCGAGAATCGCACAACAGTTTCGAGCTTCGAGAGTTGATTCGAGCTTCGATTCGGCATGTTTTGTTTGGATTTCTTTGCCAAAGATAATCTTCTCGACCTTGTGAACATTTCTAGTAATTTTGTTTAGATTATTATCGACGTTTCGTGATCGATCGAGAATCTCGGGTCCGTCGGACTCGACGGGGACGATTTGTGATTTATTGAGTTTTTAACTTGCATTTAGCAACTGGATCATGAAATTGGACCTAGATCTATGTATCTAACCTTGCTAGGATGATGTTTGTGAAATCAATTTCAATTATGGAACAGTTAAGGTTTCAGGTTGATTTTTTGGGATTGATTTGGGAGTTTCAGCCCTATGGGAATAATTTGGTGAAATTGATTCCAATTATAGGGTTAAGGCATAGAATATAACTTCTGATTAAAATTTCATAATTTTTGGATAGCCGAATTATATCCCCGTTAATTAAAAAGCAATTTAGTAATTTGATTTTGGCAGTTGGACGCACTTTCGAGGTTGGTTCAGAACGACTGCGGATTAGACTCGGTTTCTTGTTATTGTCTTGGTTACGAGGTAGGATTCTAGACTAATTAAACCTATGTATTGATATGGATTGATTATTTTCTCCAAACTCTTGCTTTAAGATCTATGATGAACACCGAATCCGAACGTGAGTTTAGCTTCAGTTTTGAATGATAGATATCTGTTTATGTGTAACGTGAGACTACGGATATTAGATCCCAGTAACTTAATGTTGATTACCATGTTTATGGGATTTATAATAATCTTGAAATTGTGATTGTTGTGATGGAATAGTTGTAAATTTATATTGTCCCTACATTTGATATATCCTTAATTTGATAGGCGGTGGGATTAATGTGGTTTATATGTGTTTAGCTTATTCCAGAACCTAAACCTATGAGAACATGTACATTGTATTTGATTTTAGTTGAGGTACTTGAGGATGTGTAGGCTCCCTTAAAATATCCTCGTGTTTGATGATTGGACTTTGTGATAGATTAATGGATTGTATGGTGATTGATGCCTACCTTTGCATTACATGCATCCAAATCAATGATGACGAATATCTGTGGGGAGTTGATATTAATTGTGATAGTTTCTTATAGATGGGTCAGCCTTGCCCTCTGAACTACGGGTCTGTAAAAGAGTTGCATCGCTTTGCTACGTGTTACAACGGATTTGTAAAGAGGTCGGCCATGCCTTCAAATCTTAGAGTTTGTAAAAGTGCTGCATTGGATTTGTAGAGAGGCCAGCCATGCCTTCAAACCTTAGGGTTTGTAAAAGTACTGCATTGGATTTGTAGAGAGGCCAACCATGCCTTCAAACCTCTAGGTTTATAAAAGTGTTGCATTGGACTGTGTAGAGGTTAGTCATGCCTTCAAACCTTCAGGTTTGTAAAAGTGCTGCATTGGACTGTGTCGAGGTTAGCCATGCCTTCAAACCTCTGGATTCGTAAGTGCTTCATTGGACCGTGTAGAGCCCAACCATGCCTTCAAACCTCTAGGTTTGTAAAAGTGTGGCATTGATTGAGGATTGGTGAAGAGATTGTGAACATAAGTTCACCAGCGATTGTTGATAAATCGAGTAAACAATGATATTGATTTTTAGATGGAAATTAAATGTGATACTCTTCTTCTCACATAAGGTTTATGTATGGTTATTACTTTATGAGAATATATCAAACTTGGAGTTATGAGTATAGACATGATATGATCAAATATTTTACTTAAAATGTAGTTACTTTTCTTTGGTTGAAAACAGGCATGTGATACCTATTTCCATGAAAAAGGACATTGTATTACTTTCTGGCTCAAACTTGTATTTGTCACGTAAGGTTTTTGTCTATTATCCTGCTATTGGGGCTCAGCCCTCTTAACATTTTTCAGGTCACGCGAATAAGGACACGAAGATCGAAAGAGAACAAAATGATCTAAAAGTGTTTCATCAAACCAAAGGCCCTTTATTTATTTGTAATCCGTATTCTAGTTGGAAGAATGTATATTGTTTCTCTTATATTTTAGTTTCTGTTGTTGGAGGAGTGTACGACCATAAGATGAATTTCATTTTTGTATGCATGTGAGCTACCGTGGGGCAGTATTTAGTTCGTTATTTCTTCTTTGAGCTAGGATAGTTTGTTTTATATAGTTTTTCTTATGGATTGCAAGAGCCATATAGCCACCCATTTTATATTTATTGAGAGATATGTTGGCTAGTAGTTTAGTTTGTGCCGTGGATCGGCTTTATTGTTATTAGATTGACATAGTTGAGATGTCATGAATGGGCTAATTGTGGTTGTTTATGCCTTTGATAGGCTTATATATATTTGAGTTGTAGAGTTTTCTGTTTATAGGTGATATATTTTGGCTTGGCCATAGTCCAAAAATAGAGGAAACTCTGCCGAAATTTTCCAAAAAGAGTTAATATTTTCAACCCTTTTTAGAAATTCCTTAAAGGAAATACGTTTTTAGTGTTTTAAAGGGATGTATTAAGAATTACATATACATCATGAGTTTCTATTTTTAGTATCACCTTATGTTATAGTATTATCCGGGGTTAGCATGTTACAGATGGAGTTTCTGGGGGACTATGATTTTGACCTTCAGTATCATCCGGGCAAGGCCAAGGTTGTGGCCGATGCCCTTAGCAGAAAGTCTTTGGGCTCTCTGGCTCATATTGCTATCAGGGAGTGGAAGATGATAGGGGATATTGGAGAGTACGACTTGCAGCTACGCGAGTCCGATGACTGCACAGCTTTGTTCACAGCTATTTTTGTAAGGACCTGGCCTTGTTTTACACGTGTGGTGCTCGGTTAGGCGGTTCAGTTTTCAAACTTAAAGTACTTGTTCTCGAACAGTATTTTAAATTTGGATTCGATTCTTGTGGGTTTTTGGTTTACCCTCTTTTTAGAGCCGAGTGTTATATTATCATGTGGTGTCGTGGAAGGTTTCGGGTTGTTCGGACCGAAACACGGGGTGTTTTTACATCTTTTCTCGGTTTTGGGATCAAACACCGAGAGCTCAAGCAGTGTTGAGCGCGCTCGAGTGCTAGTACGTCGGTGGGGCTTATAAGACTTCCTGTCTGTTTGGTTTTTGGAGAAAATATCATAAGTTTTCTCTCCCCTCTCTCTGGGATTATAGATCTGGAAGGTAGGGTTTGCATTGTTGCGGATCTGAAGGCTTGGGCTCGGATTCTAAAGTCGTACGCTTGTTACGAGAGTTGGAGGCTACATTTTCACCGGACTAAAGTTATATTCTAACGATTTAAGCTGGTGTCATTTTGGCTTTCTCAGCTTTGGATGACTTCATGAGGTACGGAACGACCTACTCTTTAACTTCTCCTATTATATGTAACGCTAATTTTGTGTATTTATAGCTATTAAGCTAGTTATCATGCTTTTTATGCTGGTTTTGCATGTTTCGGGCTTCGGCGCCCGGTTTTCTTCGAAGCTTTTTAGTTTTCTTTGGTTGTGGGTATGATGGTAAGGGATCTGCCCTTTCATATTTAAATTTAGTTAGCTTATGCTTAAATGTATATTTACGTTATTTAGCTATTATACGCTTTATCAGGCTTAGAAATAATTGAATGAGAAACGATCAGGTTTTTCTCTATTACGATAGAGTTTGTGATTTGTCTGTACTTTCAGATTTTTGATTTGGTAGCCGTAGCCAAACTCATGTACAAACTGGGTGTTTTCCCAGCTTCGGGTTTTTGGGCAAAACGGGTTTTAGATTGGCTTTTTCCAAAACATGCTTGCTTTTCTAGTAAATGGAAAGGAGTGGACCTTAGGGTTCTAATGTGGTAATTTTTGGGCAAGTCTCGGTTGGCCGGATGGGTGTTGAATCATAGCTCTTATTTGAAAAAAAAAAACTAAACCCTTTTCCTTCTAAAACTAAAATTGTGATTTAACAAAGGTTCGGAGGCTTACAAGACCCGAATCATCAAGCGGGTGACTCCCTACGTTAGTTTATAACACTCGGTGTCGGGTGGGTGACAGCCTATGTCGGATTACGACACTCGGTGTTGGGAGGCTGACATCCTACGTCGGTGAATATTTACTTGTAATATAAGCCCTTCTTTAATAGTTATGTTATCCGATAACTTGTTTGATTTCAAAGTTAGAACTGTACCTTTATCTTGTATTAGACAAACTGTATTTGCATACCGCATTTCATCCTCATACAACATGTTTAGTTCTTGTATAGTTTTTTCCTACAAGTATGTAGCTCACGTTATCTATGACAATGACAGGTGATCTCGGGAAGGATATAGCAGACAGAGGCGGGAGCTCGGAGGTGTCGGTGGAAACACTTATGCTTATATTTGGGTTTATGTATAGTTCACATACATAGTTTTGTATAAGCTTAGGAAAACATGGTTTCTGTGTATCAAGTTAGATTTTGTTTCCTTAATACCTGGTATTCTTAAGCTTATAGTTTTTTGGCTCAGGTGTTCCAATTTTTGTTTATTTCAATTTTTCTAGTCCATGTGATGTGTGTTGTGAGATCGATGTGTCAGGTGGGTATATTGGGTTCCGTTTGGCTAGCTTTCTTTTTGGTTGAAAAAGGCATGCTAATTAGTTTTAATGATTTTTGGAAAGTAATTGTTTTCTAGTTTTAAACAATATTTTTCAAGAAGAAAGAGTTATGTAGTTATAACTTTTCTTGTAAATCTTGTTTCGTCGGTTTAAGGTAATTTGGAGTAAAAGTGGGAAAATAATATTTTGGGCCGAAAATATGAATTTTAGGCAAAAACTCTCGGGCACCGCTCAAGTGGTATGAGGGTCCACTCGAGCGGTCCTCTGTTTCCTGTACACCCGAAAATTGTTTTATTTTTGCTCAACTTTTGGGGTTTGACTACAAGGCTTATAGGCATTTTATTTGTATATTATTTATACTATTCTCAGTGAAAAATGGTTCCTTTGGCCAAGGCTTGATCTAGGTCGTGTTTGGATTAAAACTTAATTTTTCTTAAGTGTTTAATTGATAGATTTTCGGTTCGTCTTAGGTCAGGCTTTCGAATCAGGTTTCTTAAATAGTTTTTAGTGCGTCAGGTTTTGGAGTGTTACAGTGCATGACAGTAATAATTACGCGCGGTGCTAATTTGGCCCTTGTAAATATACGTGCCATTTTGCGTTCCGCCTGGATGGCTTGGGGCACGTCCGAACGGTTTGTATGATTTTGTGATGTTTGGCGATTATGTATTGAGGGTCCTTTCAGCTTCCGTTCGGACGGTTTGTGTCATGTCTCGATTAGTGACGTTTCAACTGTCAGGTTGATGATTTGAATTTTGACCATTGAGATTCTCATGCATCCGAACGATTGATGAGGTCCATCCGAACCGTTTTTTTGTTTAATATGGAAATTAATTAAACCTAATCTACTTAAAACTAAGTTACATAAAATCCTAAATTAAGTTAATTGAAACCCTAATAAAGAAAACTTCTAACTTACTTAGAACCTAAAATAATGAACGACTATGCGTTTTAGCTACCCCCCCCCCCCCCACCCCAACTTGGATAGAACAATGTCCTCATTGGTGTAGCATCCAATATTACTTTTTACAACATCTGGGTTTCCTCCCAGACATGGCTAAGTTTTACCTTTTCAGCCAGACCTGGCCAGTCGATTACTCGACTGGCAGGGTAGGGTTAGTAAGATCTATTGACTGGGTTTCCAGATCGACTGATATGTCGTCAATATAAGATTTTAGCCTTTTCCCATTGACATGAAGAAACTTGCCAATTTTAGTATTAAGCAGCTATTAGGCACCATGTAGATGGACTTGGGTCACCACATATGGTCCTTCCCACTGGGATTGGAGCTTACTAGGGAACAAACGTAGTTTGGGGTTGAATAGCCAAACTTTTTGATTAAGCTTGAATGATTTTCGATGGATGTGTTTATTGTGGAATACTTTCATCCTTGCCTTATAAATCCGGGCATTGTCGTATGCCTCATTACGTAGTTCCTCCAGCTCACTGAGCTGTAATCGTCGGTGGTGTCCGACAATTGGCATATCACAATTAAATGTCCTGACTGTCAGTATACTCGGTGTTCTAATTCTACTGGCAAGTGGCATGGTTTACTAAAGACTAATAGATATGGGGACATTCCAATGGGTGTCTTGTAAGCAGTTCAATATGGCCAAAGAGCATCATTTAGTGTTTCAGACCAATCCTTACGATCAAGACGGATAGTTTTAGTTAGAATGTTTTTTATCTCCCTATTAGCCACTTCGACTTGGCCACTGGTTTATGGATGGTAGGGTTTAGCTACTTTGTGCAAAATTGAATAGCGTCAGAGTATGGTAGAAAAATACTTATTCATAAAATTTGTGGCGCCGTCATTGATGATTCCTCATGGGAACCAAATCAGAAAAATATGTTGCTTTATAGAAATTTGATCACAACTTTGTGATCATTTGATTTGGTTGCCAGGGCTTCTACCCCCACTTGGAGACGTAATCTACTGCCACAAGGATGTATTTGCATCCTAAGGATAGTGGAAATGGTCCTATGAAATCAATGCCCCTAACATCGAAAATTTCAACGATTAGAATCGGGTTTAATGGCATCATGTCTTTGGCTGCCATCAGGTCAATCTGTTCGCAATGCAAGCAATTCTTGTAAAAAACGTGGACATCCTTGAATAGGGACGACCAATAAAATCCACTTTGTAATACTTTGGTGACAGTCTTCTTTCCACTAAAATGCCCACCACAGGCAAGTGAGTGACAGAATCTGAGTATGCTCTCCACCTTTTCTTCTGGGACACAACGCCTTATGACTTGGTCAGAGCAGTATTTGAAAAGCTCTGGCTCTTCCCAAAAGTAATATCAAACTTGAGAGAAAAA
Organism: Sarracenia alabamensis; assembly: GCA_035668455.1. Lineage (NCBI taxonomy): Eukaryota > Viridiplantae > Streptophyta > Magnoliopsida > Ericales > Sarraceniaceae > Sarracenia > Sarracenia alabamensis. The sequence continues at coordinate 12,371 of JAULLH010117311.1, forward strand.
TCATTCCTTTTGTTGTTTGAACCAGTCATTCGGAATGTGGCCCACCACCAAGTAGTTGACTATATTTGCATACTAGGGCGGTCGGGTGGTAGTGTGCATAAATAGTTGCTCATCAGGAAACGAATCTCTTACTGGCACATGGTCACTAGGGGCTGTACTAGGAGTCGAGAGAGATGACCAGTCACTGAGTTTTCAGTACCCTCTTTGTCGCGAATCTCAAGATCAAATTCTTGTAAAAGAAAGATCCAATGAATAAGTCAGGTTTTTGTGTCTTTCTTGGCAAGAAGGTGCTTAAGGGCAGCGTGGTCAGTGTAGACAATGACTTTTGATCCCAGCAGATACGATCGGAATTTATCTAACGTAAAAACAACGACCAATAGCTCTTTCTCAATTGTGTTATAATTTAATTGAGCATCGTTGAGCGTTTTACTGGCGTAGTAAATTGCGTATGGAATTTCATTCTCTATTTGGCCTAAAACAACCCCAATAGCATAAATTGAGGTATCACACATGATTTCGAATGGTATAACCCAATTTGGTGACTGCATGATTGGTGCTTTGGAGAGTGTATTTCTTAGTTGTTCAAAGGAACGCAAATAATGTTCATTAAAGTTAAAAGTAGTGTCCTTAGCGAGAAGATCGCATAGAGGCTTTGATGTTTTTGAGAAATCTTTGATAAAACGAGGGTAAAAACCGGCGTGTCCTAAGAATGAACGGATCTGTCTAACTAATGTAGTTGGTGGGAGTTTAGAGATTAGATCGACTTTTACCTTGTTGACTTCTATTCCGTGCTTAGAGACTATGTTGGCTAACACAATCCCTTGTTGGACCGTGAAGTAGCTCTTTTCCCAAATGAGTACTAAGTTTGTCTCTTGACAACATTTAAGAACTAGCGTTAAGTTCGAGAGACAATCTTCAAATGAGGACCCGAACACGGAGAAGTCATCCATGAAAACTTCAAGGAATTTCTCTACCATGTCAGAGAAAATAGACATCATGCACCGTTGAAATGTGGCAGGTACATTACACAATCTAAAAGGCATATATCGGTAGGTGAATGTGTCATAAGGACAGGTAAATGTGGTCTTTTCTTGATCTTTAGGGTAAACTGGTACTTGGTTGTAGCCCAGAATAGCCATCCAAGAAATACTAATAGCTTTGGCCAGCTAAATGCTCCAGAATCTGATCGATGAAGGGCATCGAAAAGTAGTCTTTCCGAGTCATAGCATTTAGCTTACTATAGTTGATACAGACTCGCCCACCTGTGGTAGTGCGAGTCATAATAGATTCTTCTTTTTCATTTAGCACAGCGGTGAGCCCAGATTTCTTTGGAACAACTTGGGTTGGGCTCACATATGAAGTGTCGTCCCGTATCAAGTGCATAACCAAGATTTTCACTAACTAGGTAGATAGTGGTGAATTAGGAACGTTCCCACGAGGAATATGCAGCAATTAAGATTTTTTCAATTATTTAATATTTTGAAATCTTTTTAAATTAATTAAGAAAGTAAATGTTGGAGTTTGTTTATAAAAGAATTATAGACTAAAACTAATTCTAGCTAAACTAAGATTGTAATAACCGGATATTTTGATTAATAATTTCTTTAAATTAAAAGAAATTTGATTAATGATTTTAACCCCGGATAA
>JAULLH010118397.1:0-13969 GCA_035668455.1 Sarracenia alabamensis
ACGTAGCCCTTTTATGTGCACGGGTTTATTAGTTGGCTTCGGTTTCATTTAATTTAATTCGATCGTCGGATTTAATCACCGGGACTTTCGAGGTATTAAATTAAATGGTTAGGGGCATTATTGACAAAGGTATTTTTGGGGTAAGCACAAGGGTGGCCGGCTATCTAAGATTAAAGTATTTAATTTTATTTTGGATAGTGTATATATTAGATTGTTTTATGGCAATTAAAATATACACTTAAAATATTTTTAGTGTATTAATTTATGCTAAAAATATAAGAAAATTAAATTATATATATTTTAATGTGATGGCCGGCCCTAGCTCTTGTGTGGAGATATGTTTCCATGCTAAATTTTAGGAAGCTTTTCCTAAAATTCGGTGCATGGATATATATTGATTTAATGGAGAATGAAAGGGATCCTGTAATATAGATAATATTCTCCATACCCTAATTTATCAAGAGCCATAGCCGCCCCCTTCTTCTCTCTCCCGTATTTCGAATCTTGCTATTTTTGCTTGAAAATTTTGGGGATTGATGATCGCGTGTAGAAGCCAAGAACAGCCGTCTTGGATTGACGCCCACTCGCTGGAGATGGTACGTGCCGGGGATACACGTGAGAAGACCCCGAGGTAGTCTTGCCTTCAGATTGGAACCACAGATTCGAAACACGACGCATCCGCTCGCTGGTTCCAACACCACCCCCGTCACACTGCTTGGCCATAGGTGACGGCGTGGGAAGAGGATGAAACGGGGACCGGGAAAACACGGAACAGTGCCTCTGCCGCCGCAAGTCGACAATTGATTTTGCTATAATTTGGGGATCGATTCGAGTTGATTTCTTTCAGTTTTTCATTCAAGGTTAGATTTGAGGTCTTATATACACATTTGCTGATTTAGCTTGCGATTTAGGAAAATTTTTATGATCGATTGGAGAACTTGGAGTTGTCGAACCCGATGGCATTTTTTTTTTGATTTTGAGTTTTAAATCATGCAATTGGTTATTATATCATGCAATTGGAGATTGAAATAATTATCTAAGCTTGCTAGAACCATGTTTTTGTGATCAATTTCAGTATTTGACAAATTAGAGTTTTGGATTGGAATTTTGGGTTTGAATTGTGGTTTTGCAGATAAGGGGATAGTTTTACAAGATTGATCCTAATTCTATGAAATTGGTATAGAGTTAAGCATATGACTTAAATTTGGTAATTTTTTGGTAAGCTGGATTAATTCCCGTTAATTAATATGTAAGATGGTAACTGGATTTTTTGGTAGTTGGATGCACGATTGGAGCTTATTTGGAGCGGCTTTGGACTCGACTCACTTTCTTGATTCCAATTCAGTACGAGGTAGAATTTACTTTAACCTTTGAATAAGGTGTTTATTGTGTGATTATTTTATGGGTTGTGTGGGTTTGTGTGAAAAATCCTAGAAACCTAGGCTTAGAATTTGAAGGTTTGAAACCATATGTTGATGTCACTTGCGGCTTGACTAGTTTTTATCCTTATATGTGATGATTATGGAATTTGTGCCTTATCAATTTGATATAAACTATGTATTGACAATAATCATAAGTTAGGGTTTTCGTTGAATTTAGGGAGAATCCAAGAATTTGGGTGTTTGGATTTCTAAGCCTTGAAATGTCGAATTGGTGGTTTTTACATATAATTGTGACCCTTAGTAACTTGTTTGCATGTGTTTTTCGGTTGTAACTCTTCCATGTTGAGGTTGCTATAGTTTGGACTAAGTCTTGGAACTCATTCACGTTAGGGGATATGATAATGGTCAATTGGTGATGTAGGTCGCCTGTTTAGTATGTGAAAGTTTTTGAGGAAGTTAGAACCATAATTGCGACTTTCTCACTTGGTTTAGGTGAAATTTATCAATGTCCATTCAATGGGATATTTTGGTTAAGTGTTGATATGTATAAGTGAGAGTGTAGTGAAACGTTAAGTTATGGCTTAGTCCACTCATTTGACGAGTTGGTGTGTTATGGATAGTTAAATTCTTTGTTGAGTGTAATCCATCTCTTTAGGGTGAAATCCATAAGTGTTTGAGGTATTAAGAATTGGGTTAAGTGTATGATGATGGCTAAGGCCACATTCTTGATGTGGATATGAGCGTAGAAGTGTGAAGCCCTTAGTCACTTATGTGGAATATGATGTCATGGTATAAGAAATTATAGTTTGGGACCTTTGGGTTGTTGTTCGTAGTTTGACACTCGAAGGTCGTAGCTAGTAGCCATAGCTTCTGGCTTGCAATTTGTGATCGGTTACTCGTGAGGCCTAAGACTTGTTGTGCATGGCTTTTGGCTTATGATTCGTGGTGTGCAGCTTGTACCTTGTGACTACCAGCTTGTTTCTTGTAGCTTCAAGCTTATATCTCGTAGTCTACGGTTTGTGGTTAGTGGCTAGCGGCTTATAGCTTATAGCTCATAGTCTCAGGTTTTTTGTTAGAGATTGGAGGCTCGGGACCTTTGACTTGTAGTTCATAGTTGGTGACGGGTAGTTACCCTAGTGGTTGGAGAGACGACGTGTGGTCATCTAGCCACTTATGTTCTGGGGTGTACTCTCGTTGTGATATGCGTGGTGACGCTCAGACCCTGTAACTATTTATGTGCTGATGTGTAGTTCCCATTGTGGTGGGTATAGTGTAATGGGTTAAGCCGTTTGATTTATATTTTATTTTAAAACAATGAATTTTTGGATGAGTTATATTGTCGTTGCAATTTTTTTTCAAGAAAAACGGATATTTGTTAACTTATTGATCAGTGAAAATTTAAAAGTTAATTTACGGATTTTGGGAGATAAAAAGCAATTTATTTTTTGATAAATCTAAATAAATTTTTTTTGATTGGGTATTGTATATACATAATTACATACATATATACATCTTTTATATCATATTCCATTAAAAAAGGAAGAATCATCTCGCGCAACATTGACGCACAAGTCGCGCGATCAGAGGTATCTTCAAGAGAGAGGGAGCGAGAGAGGGAGAGAATAGAGGATAAGAAAGGAGGGGCCGCCACCCATCATCACGACATCCACTACCTATGGAGCACTGTTCACCGCTGGCGACTGGAATGAGGAAGGAGAAGCAAAAAGGGGTTGAATGCTTTTTTGGTAAAATCGAAACGGAGAGTATGAGAGAGAGAAGGATGGGAGAAGAAGGAAGAAGAGAAGGAATCGCCAGTCCCAGCACATGCGGAGACCAACGAAGGCATCACCACTGGAAATGACAGGAGAGAAGAGAGAAGAAGCGGTGGGAGGAACTAAAACATAGGAGCGAGGGCAGCGGCACCGAACAGCAACCGTGCAACGTCTAACAGTTCTTTGGGCTTCATTTTGTTTGATTTTCTTACTTTTCCTCGATCGAGGTAGGATTCTAGACATTGTAGACTTATTCTTTCATATGGATTGAGATTTTTCTTTAAAAATCCTATTTTCGTTTTTGACGAAATTGCCGAGCACGAATATGAACCGTGTTTTGGTTTTGAGCCTCATATCTTGAAATTGGTCACTGGATCATAAAATTGAGTATTGCGATGATTATTTTAGCTTGTTCCTGTATAGATTATGTGGTCCATTTTGACTATGGACGAATTAGGGTTCGAGTTTGGGATATTTCAGTAGATTTGTGGTTTTTGACTAAATTTGTGTAACCTTTCGAAATTAATATCAATTATGTGTAATTGGTATGTCAATTAGCCTATGATTAAAACTTGGTATTTTTGGGACAAGTGGAATTACTTTGCCTAATAATTCAGAATGTTGGTAATCGGTTTTTATACTAGAATCTTGTGATTAATGTGTTAAATATTCCATCTCTCTCTCTCTCTCTCTCTCTCTCTCTCTCTCTTACATTGTTGATATGGGATTGCACCTAGATGAAAACATGTTATGGGTTAGGGATCAATGTTAGATAGTTGGTGTACGTTTGGGTGTATTCATGTTATTGGCCTAATCATTTAAAATTGGTGTTATTTAAGTGAGCTTGGATGATCTCTTATTATAAACCCATGAAGATAGGTTTATGTTGTGTTGGATTTTGGATGTAGCATTTCATCATTCTGAGGCTCCCATTTAATAGCCTATATTTTTTATGTTTGAGATATATTGTTGAATGATGAATAGTTCATGCGTCATTACATTTCTTTACACTGCGTACATTATGGTTTGGAGATGGGATCTCATGTGGATGACTTGTTGTGTGGATATGCTGTGTTAGAATGGAGAAAGAGTCGACCAAGCCCTCAAACCCCTCTTTTTGGAAATTATGCTTAGATATGGGTTAAGAAAGCCCTAAATCCATTGTGTGTTGGATTGTAAAATTGTGCTCGGATATGGTTCGAATAATGGTTGACCAAGCCCTCCTGCGCCAGCCTGTAAAGTTGTGCTTGCACCGGGTTAACCAAGCTCTCAAGCTTCGGCTTGTAAAATTATGCTCGGATATGGAATTGTGTTCGGATACGGGTCGACCAAACCCTCAATTCCCTCGATTTGGAAATTGTACTCGGATATAGGTTGACCAAGCCCTTAACTCATGGCTATTGAGTTGTAAAATTGAGCTGGTGTATGGTGTGGCATGAATGTAAGAGTGAATGCGTCATTCTTATGTGCATTGGTAAAAAATTGAGTTTGCATAAACATGAATCCATGAATAGATTCCATATGTGATTTACTTCCTTCTCATAAAATTTACATATAGCTCTTGGTTTATAACAAATGTTAGACTTGGAATGTGAGTATGGACTTGTGGTACAAAAACATATAACCTACAAGGTTATTTTTGATATAAAATGGGCATGTGATACAATTTTTTAAAGGGAGAGTATTGTACTACATTTATGATTATTTATTATCCTGCTACTGGGGCTCAGCCCTCCTATCCTTTTTCAGGTAAGTAGGAGAATTTTAGAGATCTAAGCAAGGACAGAGAAAAGCAAGAATTCTCAACAACTATATCATTTATTTTTTTTCTGTTGCCCCTTTATTTCCTAGATGAATGTATAAAACTTTGTATTTCAGTTCCTATTTGTGGATGACTGTACGACCATAAGGCCATTTTCCCATTTGGTTGCATGCATGTGACATACCGCTGGGTAATAGCTTTATTCTTTCTTTTAGTATAACACATTTTTGTTTTTATATTCCCCTTGCAATGATAGTTAATTGCCTACCCGACAAGGGATGTCCTTTAGTCAGTTTATACTTTTCTGAGTCCAGATAACTTATTCTGTATAGATTTGGTTATAGTTTGCAAGTGATACAAGGCCATCCGTTTCATAGATTGAGATTTGAGATGTATGTTGGCTAGTAGTTATGCTGTGACGGAGAACAACTTTGTTGTAGCATAGAATAGTTTAGTTTTGCCGAGAATTCGGATTTATTGTTGCTTAGATTGTATATGTATCTTGTTTGCAGGTTGTCGATAACTTGGATAGTGCAACAATAGGGGAAACTCTGCCGAAATATTTCGAAATGTGTTGGAATATTTTACAACATTTTACAGTTTCTTAACAAGAAAATATTCTTGTTTTCTTAAATTGGTGATTTTAAAAATAATGGTTCTACATGAGAGTCGGTTTTCGGATATCTCTTATTTAGATTACTTATTATCTGAGGTTAGGATGTTACAGATCGTAATAGAGCTTTAGGCTCCAATACCTTAGGATCATGGGAAGGGTCGTGTGTTATATCGAGAGGGATGACTTGCATGGTGCATTCATTAATTGCGTGCTTGTATGTTTGTGTGATGTGTTGTACCTAGGCATGCTATGTGATTTGGTGACTATGGAGGTAGGATATCGAGGATGATGTTTCTTGCTTCTGCGTACGGGTTACACTTTTGGTGTTTCATTTAGAAATGTGTATCACGAACCCTCGCTCTACTTGTAAATCTAGGCCAGTTGTTTGGATTGAGATATCATTCCAATAAACCTCATCGGTATGCGGCTACGTGACGTGGTGTTTACAAGACTGGATGATCATATGATACTCCCTCTACCAATTGGTCCTTAGGACGTTTTTTGGCTTATCATCAGGATAAGTTTATGGTTTGGAATTATTCAGTCGACATATTTTTCTCCCCCATTTTATGTAGTGTCTTGATGTCTCGGGGACGATAATGCGGCTAAGACCACAATGTAAATGATATGTTGATGTGCTTATGTGTATAAATGTTAACCTGTGTTGTGATAGACATATTATTTCTCCGTTAGCGAGTACCCAACCTACGAGAGTAAGACTGTGAGGGGTATCTGAGAGTGGGTAGAGCTATGAGTTAGGTAGTAGCCCTGGATAATTTTCTTAGATGTGGTGGTTTGCACTTCGTGAACAATATGTTCTCGTGCTTTCTTTTTGCGTCATGGGATGTGTACGGTTAGGTGTATATGAACGGGAGTTCTTTTTAAGATAGAACTTGGATGGGAACATAGTGGTGGGGTGTAAGGATGACGAGATGTGAACTCCTAGGCTGGATGACTTGTTTGAAAGTTTCCTCTTTTGAATGTGAGATGTCCTAAGGGACTAGAATGATGTTCTGACGTCGCCGGTATCCTGCTTGTGATGAGTATGTTGTACCGATAGTACAAGTTTGAAGATCGTGTCCTTTGGAGAACGAACGACATATGTCTGTTGTGTTTCCGTTCCTTGGAAGGTAAGTTTGATGGTGTTGGAGCTGGCACAGTGGAAGTTTTAAAAATCATTTTGATTTCACATTTTTCATGAAAAGCAACAAGCATAAAGAACAGGGACAGAAATATACCGATAGAAACTTTGTCGTAAATTATCGGGTGTTCCAAACTGTAAGAGAGACCACTGCGAGATTTTCTCACGTATAACCTCGCACGTCTCCACTCCAGCATGTGGGCACCAACCCAAGTCGAGTCTTTTAGGCTTCAACATACTCGAATCTCTCAATCCCGCGAAGAACGAAGTAAGAACAAAAGAGAGAGAGAGAGAGAGAGAGAGAGAGAGAGAGAGAGAGAGAGAGAGAGACTATAGGGGCTTTGGCTATTTGTATTTTTCAATACTAGGGTTGTGTTTTAATTCCCACTATTTTGTATATATAACACAATATGTATTTTAAGAAAAATACATTTAATATATTCTCCAAAAAATACATTAATTATATATCGAAAATAATTAATAAAATACATCCATATAAGGGCCAGCCATGGAGAGATAAAGGAGAGAGAGAGGGAGATAAAATCCTTTAAAATTTCTCCTAAATAATATCCCTACCATTAATAATATTTCCAATATATACGTAAATATATCTTAGTATAATTAACTAGATATTATCCAGCTCATAAGGGCCGGCCACCTAGGGATAAATCCCTAGGTGTGCGAAATACCAAAAGTGCCCCAGAGCATTTAATTTAATACCTCGAATGTCCCAGCAATAAAATCTGACAATCGAATTGAATTAAATAAAAACCAAAGTCTACCAAAAAACCTATGGGTATAAAAGGGCTACATGAGGGATCCCGAGGAATTATAGCACTCGGGCTAACCGTACGAGAATACGGATATCCCTAACACAAGTCTCGAGTTAGATCCATTCTCGCACGAACCAGGACTTGTTCCACTAAAGGTCCTGACTAAACTCCTGACCCTATCTCGATTTGTGTCTCGAGTTTCCAATTATCAAATGCACTGTTATCTCCCCACGTTTAATATAAGGATTCCCGATAATAAAATTAAGTCACTAACAACCCAGTTCGAAAATCCTCTTTTCCTCGCAACCGCATTGGTTATCTTATTGACATGCCGGATCAACAGATCTACCGGCTGGGTTTGGCATAATCAAACTTATAAGAAACGCACATGACGGGGAACTCCTCAACTTGAGTCGGACGTGGTTTCCGTTAGCTGATTATCAACCATCGAACGAATAATAACTGCACCAACCCACCGGTCATATTGATCTTTCTATAGAAATCTCAGCCATAGGTGACTCAAAGTACTAAACATCATCCGAACCTGATTTGATCAATCACGTAGAGATTAAGAGTATGTGCAATACATGATAATATAGGATGTTGATCAATTCATATAGTCAGTATAGAATTGATCACCATATTGATCCCGCTCAATAAACTCCAAGTGTACTAGCACATGGGGCCCGATCTTCTAATTCCAAGACTGGAATTTGATCCGTTCAACCTAGCAAAGATCAGCTAATATAACGATGTGCTACAACCATACCAATGGATAGTCCGAGTCCATTGCGGTTGTGGGCCCACTTGTATATTTGTCAGAACCTCTGACCCGATCTTCCCCGCATCATGGGACGAGTTAAATACTTGAAAAAATATACGGACATTGCATACATAAATCATACATACCACAAATATGAAACCGAATATGCAAACCATCTCAATTGATTCTCATTAAAATTCCTGGGATCCTAGATAAAAAAAAAATACATAAAAGCATGGCTTTTAGGTATGCTATCCTAACAGATGGTACCTTCTTTTCATTGTGGAGTCCCCCACCCCTACCTCGTTTTCTAAGTGATATCTCTGTGATAAGAACCTGGTGAAAGAGGTTTCAAAGGTGAACCAGACGGTTACTCATTTGGCCAATTAGGATGTCATTAAGTTGGATGATGACGGTGTTTCCAATGATGTTCTGACAGAAAGGTTCACGGTTGTGAATCGTACTCCAGTTGTGAAATTTCCAGTTCTAATTAGGAATTTAGACAATGACCAGATAGGGCATCATAGAACTTTCAACCCGTATCAGAATATATGGTTTGAGGAGGAATTTGCGGTATGTTTGGTGAGATTGTGAGTTAGAGGGGAGCATTTCTCTTTTTAAGTGCGGAGGAACATGGTTTTGGAGGTGGAGAGGTCAATGATGTCGTGTTCTCTTTCGTAGTGATGCAGTTGCATTTCGTTGTCATGCGGCAATGCATCTTTCTCTTGGTAGAGTACAACGTTCGAAATTGAGGTAGTGATGTTGGGATCGTTGCCATTCGTTTAGAGCGTGAGAATCTCTTGGATGGTTCCTCTAGGATGTGAAGCATTTGAAGTTCGTGATGAACTCAAGTGATGCTATGGAATAGTACTGTGGCGTTATTCTTGAGGTCCTTCAAGGATTTTTCTTAGTGCCTTAAGCACATCTTTAGTAGATTGTGAGCTTGGTGGTAAGTGCTCACAAGATCTTATTGACTTGACAGTCACCAGTGTATTTGGAGGATGCCGAGTTAGATGTACTACATTGATTTTGGTTCAGATTGGTAGTACTCGGGTCGACACCACCCACCTTTGGATCGACACTGGAAAACTACATTTTTGAGATATATTGATAAACAAGTAGTTGTTTGAGACAACTATTTGTTCTTGTTGGGGTATCTTGAAATTGAGGTGTCTACGTATCAATACAAGGTGATGACCTTCTAACCGCTATGAGTAAGTGCCAGTATAATAGTATGGTTGTGTTCTCTCATAATCCTTAGTGAGAACTGGTTTCTCTACTTTCTAGGTGTGAGGATGTGGTTTAGGTTAGTACAGATAACCTTTGGTTGAACTAATGGTCGTGTGTGGAGTTACTGGCCATTGGTGGTTGTTAGTTTGTGACATCAAGTGGAATGGGATGTAGTAACCTTGAGGATTACATGAGTCAAGTTTTTCATCTCGTTTCCGTTGAACCCCTCTTCGCATTCTAAACCTTGTGTGGTTCTTTAGGAGCTTGCCTTGGACGGTACGGGATGGAAGTGAAACCGCTTGATTATTTGGTGTTGAGGTTCGAGCAGTTGTTCCTCCTGATGATGACGTATGTGTGTTGATGTCGGTATTTGAAGGTGTTAATGAAAGTTGAATGCATTTGTGCTGGTTGAGGTTGGCATTGGTAGGATCAACTCATGTCCCCTTGGTGTCGACACTGAATTTGGGAAGATCTTAGGACCCTCTCCTTGTGTTGACACTAGCTTTCTTTGGTGTCGACACTAGCTTTCTATGGTATAGACTCCAGCTTCCTTTGGGTGTTGTTTGTGTTGACACAAGCTTCCTTCGGTGTCGACACTAACCTATGGTGTCATCACCTGTCTTCTTTGTGGCGACACTAGCCTCCTTTGATTTCTTTGTATGGTTCTATTTGGACTGATTTTGATGATCTTGGTTTGTAAACATGTTACTATGAGCACCGTCATAGTTGGTGTGATTGCCAGAGTTAAGTCATGAGGATCTTTTTCGTAAGATTGATGCCTTGGCAGGGATGTCTAAGGAGTCATGGTCAAGTTGACATTGTTGTGGTACCAGTGAAGTCAGGCGGAGTTTTCGGTCATATGGTTGACATGATAGCTTGAAAGCGTTAGTGCCTTGAGTGCAAACAAACGGTGAGTGGAAGTATCAGGGATGATCTGACCGTTACTTTCTCTGATCCCATTCTTTGGTTCGTAACACCGCGAGATCGTATGTATAAAGGGTTATCGACCTCGGTGTCCTTTGTGCAGTTATCCAAATAGGAATTGAAGCTGTGATCTTGTATTAGTATATAAAGAACTCCATTTACTATGTTTTGTATGGGATCACTTTCATGTTGGTTGTGGGGCTCTTAGAGGGTGTATAGCAGCTATGAGTCTAAGTGTGCTTGCATCGGATTGAATTCTTTATTTGGATATGACAAGGTCGTTCGTAGAGTGGAGCTTTGGCCCTAAGTGATAGATATGTAGTGATTTCAGGGGAAAAATCTCCTAAGTGCTGGAGGTTGTAACGGCTTAAGCCGTTTGAGTTATATTTTATTTTAAATCAATGAATTTTTGGATAAGTTATTTTGTCCCTAAATTTTTTTTTCAAAAAAAAGGTTATTAGTTAATATATTGAATGGTGAAAATTTAAAAGATAAATTAAGGCTTTTGGGAGATAAAAAGCAATTTACTTACTTATATATATTTATATATGTATGTATATATATATATCTTTTATATCATATTCCAAAAAAAGAACAATAATCTCACGCAACACAGACGTGCAAGTAGCACGATTAGAGGAAGCTTCGAGAGAGAGGGAGAGGGTTTTTTAGAGAATAGAGGAGATGAAAGGAGGGGGTGCCAGCCACCATCACAGCTCGACCACCTCCAGAGCACCGTTCACTGCCGACGACGGCAAGGCGGAAGAAAAAGCAAAAAGGGGCGGAACCCATTTTCGAAAAAACTGAAATAGAGAGAATGAAAGAGAGAACGATGGGCAAAGAAGGAAGAAGAGAAGGAATCGCGGGTGCCACCACCTACAGCCACCAATGCAAGCATCACCACCGGTAATAAGAGGAAAGAAGAGAGAAGTAACGACGGGATGAACTACAAAAGGATTGAGAACAGCGGCACCGAACAGCTACCGCACCACCTCCGAAAGTTATTTGGGTTTCATTTGGTTTGATTTTCTTACTTTTTTCCTCAATTGAGATAGGATTCTAGACATTGTAATCTTAATCTTTGATATGGGTTGAGATTTTTCATCAAAAATCTTTTTTTTTTGTTTCCTACGAAATTTTCGAACACGGATACGAACTCTGTTTTGGTTTTGAGCCTAAGATCTTAAAATTGGTCACTGAATCATGAAATTTAGCATTACAATGATTGTTTGAGCTTGTTAGTGTATGGATTGTGCGGACGATTTTGACTATGGACGAATTACGGTTGGGGTTGTATGTGTAGATTTGGGGTTTTTGACCAAATTGGAGTAATCTTTCCAAATAGATATCAATTGTGTGTAATTGGTATGTCAATTAGCGTATGATTAAAACATGGTAATTTTTTGGACTTGTGGAATTAACCCTCATTAATAATTCGGCAAGTTGGTAACCGATTTTTATATTAGAACATTGTGATTAATGTGTTAAATGTTTCATGTCTATCCCTCTCTCTTACATTGTTGACGTAGGATTGCACCTTGATGTAAACATGTGATGGGTTAGGGATCAATGTTGGATAGTTGGTATATGTTTGCGCATATTCGTGTTATTGGAATAATCATTTAAAATTGGTGTTATTTATGTGATCTTGGATGACCTCTGATTCTAAACCCATGAATATTGGTTTATGTTGTGTTGGATTTTGGTTGTAGCATTTCATGATTCTTAAGCTCCCTTTTAATAGCCTATGTATTTGATATTTGAGATATGTTGTTGAATAATGAATAGTGCTTACATCATTGCATTTCTTTGCATTCGGTGCATTGTGGTGTGGAGATGGGATCTCATATGGATGACTTGTGGTATGGATTTGATGTGCTGGAATGGAGAAAGGGTCGACCAAGCCCTCAAACCCCTCGGTTTGGAAATTGTGCTCGGATATGGGTTGACCAAGCCCTCAATCCATTGTGTTGGATTGTAAAATTGTGCTCGGATATGGAATTGTGTTAGAATACGGGTCGACCAAGCCTTCAAGTTTCGGATTGTAAAATTGTGCTCGGATATGATTTGGATAAAGGGTCGACCAAGCCCTCAAACCCCATGGTTTGGAAATTGTGCTCGGATATGGGTCGACCAAGCCCTCAATCTATTGTATTGGATTGTAAAATTGTGCTCGGAAATGGGTTGTGCTCGAACGACAAGGGTTGACCAAGCCTTCAGACTCCGGTCTGTAAAATTGTGCTCGAATTGGAAGATTGGTAAATTGGATCTTCGGGTCAGGGTTGAGAACGTGTACTAGTTTGGGTTGTGTTATGGTGAGGAACGAGTGGTAATAATTCCTAGCTGTATGTGATAGTTAGGATACCTAGTTATAAATCCATTAGTGGATAGCTGACAATTGGTATGTGATATTCAATTTGGAAGAGAAGAATGCAATGTGTGCATTGTTCTTATATGTATATTGATTGGTGTTGTGTGAGTATGTACGCGTAACGTTTACAAGCTATGGAATGAGACATAGCTGGTTTACCTTACAATACATGGTGTGTGATTTGGACTATGTGTGCATTGTATAGATATATATGAGTATGAGCTTGCTATCATTTGGGAAATGTGGATGCACACACCGTAGTCCTTCAGTTCATGTACAGACTTGACACGTGGCACCATGTATCATTCGTTATCTAGATAAGAATATATCTTTGCTTATGTTTCAGGTGACACATTTGAGGCACAATATCTATTTCACCACATGTAGAACTGGATTACCCTCCACTTGACTATTATAACATTGAGGCATGAAACATAGTTGAAAGCTAGTATAGAATGTGAGTTGAGCTTAATGGGAAATAAAACCTAGTTTTTCAACTGATGCCTTTATATTCAATATTTTCGTGATAAAATGAGATTTTATACTAAAATTGGGTTATGCAGGCATGGTTTTGAACAACAAAAAAACTATGGTTTCATCTCTAAACTCTTTTACATATATTGCTACATAATCAACCTTCTATATCGTTTTGCGGTTTATTTAGTCTATTATCCTACATCCGTGGCTCAGCCACACTTACATTTTTCAGGTTTAGCAAAAAAGGAGCTTTTGGATAATTGGAGCACGGATGGGCAAGCGGCGAAGGCTTTCAGCTGCCACATCATTTACTTACTCTGTTGTTCTTCTTTTCTTTGGATGAATGTATAATTATTTTAAATTTCAGTTCATCTCTTGTATGCATGTGAGATGCTGATGGGTAGTTTACTTTTCGTTTCAGTTTAGTTAGTTTATGATTTGTTTTCAGTTGCTTACAGGTTGCAAGAGCCTACGGGCCACCCTTGATTTTATTGATATTTTGAGGTAGATTGTTGAGTAGTAGTATAGTTGTGACGTTATCGGCTTGGTATAACTTAGAATAGATTAGATTGTGGTTGTTGATGCCCTTGAAGGGCTTATATTGATTGTTGATGTCCATGTATCTATTTACAGGTTGTCGATAACTTGGGATAGTCCAAAAACAGAGGAAATTCTGTCGAAATTTCTAAAAATTTCAAGAGTCAGAATATTTTTCACTCTTTCTCAAAATTCTTAAAAAGGGAAAATGTTCTTATTTT
>JAULLH010119486.1:0-20706 GCA_035668455.1 Sarracenia alabamensis
AATTATTCTAGAAGAGGTTAGGACTGGATGTATGGTACAACCGGATAGTGGGATGGTTGTTCATCAGCCCGATAGTACATGTTCTTCGGAGAGTCAATCGGCAGGATCCCAGAAGAACTTTATACCAGACCCAGAAACTATAATGAGGCACTTCAAGACAGGGATGCGGAATTATGGCAAAAGGCTATGGAATCTGAAATATAATATATGTATTCTAATCAGGTCTGGGAGCTTGTAGAACCATTAGATGAGATAAGAACCAATGGGTGCAAATGGATCTACAAGAAAAAGAGATGAGTAGACTGGAAGGTTGAAACCTTCAAATCTAGGCTTGTTGCGAAAGGGTTTACTCAGAAAGAAGGGTTCGATTATGAGGAAACCTACTCACCGGTAGCCATGCTTAAGTCTATTCGGATTATCTTATCCATTGCTGCGAATCTCGACTATGAGATATGACAGATGGACACGTCATGATAGATTTCTTTAACGGAAGTCTTGACGAGAGCATCTATATGATGTAGCCAGACTTAACCAAGTATCGAGGTCATGGAATACTCGATGTATGGAGCGCATGCTATGCAAGCTGAAGAGATTCATTTATGGACTTAAGCAAGTATCGAGGTCTTGGAATACTCGCTTTATGGAGCGCATGCTATACAAGCTGAAGAGATCCATTTATGGACTTAAGCAAGTATCGAGGTCTTGGAATACTCGATTGGACCAGGTAATCAAAAGCTTCGGCATTGATTAGTGTCTTATCGAATATTATGTGTACTAGAAGCGTGATGGAAACAAAATAGTGTTTTTAATCATCTATGTTGATGACATACTCCTAATCAGCAACGATGTGGGGCTATTATCTTCGGTAAAGGTGTGGTTGTCAAGTCAATTTGACATAAAGGACTTGTGAGAAGTGGGCTAAACCCTTGGGATCAACCTCTTACGAGATCGATCATGTAGGATGTTGGGCTTGTCCCAAGCCCGTTACATTGACTTGATCGTTGCTCATTTTGGCATGGAAAATTCCAAGAAATGATTTCTTCCTTTCAGACATGGAATTGCTCTATCTAGGGATCAGTATCCCAGAACACCCGGGGATATATAGAGGATGAGAGGCATTCCTTATGCTTCAGCGGTGGGAAGTCCAATTTATGACATGCTCTGTACTGGATCGGATATCTGTTATACTGTTGTTAAGGTAATCAAATATGAGTCAAATTCAGAGGTAGAGCATTTTGACTACGGTCAATAATATACTCAAGTATCGAAAAGGGATTAGGGAGTAAATGTTGGTGTACTAGGCTGATAGTCTTGTAACCCTTGGGTATGCAGACTTGTATTTTCAGGATGGTAGGGATTCTAGGAGGTCTACCTTAGGCTATATGTTTTCATTAAGAAAGTACATTAAGAGAAAGTAATGTCTCATCCTGGAGACTGTACAACATGGAGACATTGTGGTATGTATGGTTACGTCTGCGGATAACCTGGCAGGTCCTTTTACATATGTGAAAGCGTTAGAAATCAGATGTATACTTGCATGGCCTTGGGTATAACTTTGAAATTGTTAGGATACTATAGTTAAAAGCCATGCTTTTATGTATTTTTATCGTTGATCTCTTTCATATTAATGAGAAAACAATTGAGAGGATTCACATTTACTGTTTCATATCTATTGTGTGTATGATATGTAAATGCATAGTCCGTATATTCTATCCAGTATTTGACTCGGTGCATGAAGCATTGAAGATCGGGTCAAAGGCTATGACAAATACACATGTGGGCGCACAATTGCAAAGGCCCAGACAATCCATTGGTATTGTTCTAGCACATCATTATAGTAGCCAGTCATGGCTAGGTCAAATGGATCAAATTCCAGTCCGCGAATTTGATGTTCGAGATCAATGTGTTAGTACACTTGGATTGAATTGAACATGATCATAAGGATGATCAATTCTATACTGACTATATGAATTGATCCATATCCTATATTACATATATTGCACGTACTCTTAATCCTGACGTGATTGATCGAATCATGTTCGGATGATGCGTAGTGCTTTGAGTTACCAATAGCTGAGATTTCGATGTTGAGATCAATATGACTGGTGGGTTGGGTACTGTCATTATTCGATCAATGATTGATAATTAACTGTTGGAAACCACATCCGACTTAGGTTGAGGAGTTCCCCCTCGTGTGCTTTGCTTATAAGTTTGACTATGCCAAATAAGTACAATAGATCGGTTGATCTGACATACTAAATAAGTTAAGCGGCGCGGTTGCAAGGATA
Organism: Sarracenia alabamensis; assembly: GCA_035668455.1. Lineage (NCBI taxonomy): Eukaryota > Viridiplantae > Streptophyta > Magnoliopsida > Ericales > Sarraceniaceae > Sarracenia > Sarracenia alabamensis. The sequence goes on from JAULLH010119486.1 coordinate 2,289, forward strand.
AGACGATTATTGAACTGGGTTGCTAGTAACCTAATTCGACTATCGAGAATCCATTTATTAAATGTGGGGAGACTACAGTGCAAATGATAATTGGAAACTCGAGACACAAATCGAGTTAGGGCCGGGAGTTCAGTCAGGGCCTTTACTGGAATAAGTCCTGATTCGTGCGAGAATGGATCTAAGTCGGGTGATGAGTTAGGGATGTCCGATTTTCTCGTACGTTTAGCCCGAGTCCTATACTTCCTCTTGATCCCTCGCGTAGCCCAATTATACACATGGGTTTTTGGTTGGCTTCGGTAATTATTTAATTTAATTTGATCGTCGGATTTTTTGCCGGGACGGTTAGGATATTAAATTAAATAACCAGGGGCATAATTGGAAAAGTGGCAAGTTCTGAAATCCTCTAGGTGGCTGGCCCCATTGTGTGAGATAATGAATTAATTTTGTCAAGTATATATTGTATATTGCATGTATAGCAAGGATATATACATTTGTGATATTTTTGATATATTGTAATATATTAAAAATAAAAACAAAATAAATTCTCTCTTTCTCTAACTATGGCCGACCCTAGGAAGGGGATTAATTTCATAAGGGTTGTATTTTTATTTAATGCATAATTGGAAGGTGATATATATATGTATATCTTTTAAATACATAAAATATATATGTACAACATTTTTAAGGGAGAATAACCTAATTCTCTTAATACCACAAAGCCGACGCCCCTCCCCTCTGTTCTCTTGTGTTTTTATACTAGTTTTGAGGGGATCAAAGTGTGTTTGATGACAAAAAGACTTGATTCGGTTCGGTGCCCACACGCCAGAATCAAGACGTGCGCCAGGTCATACGCGAGAATGTCATTGGGTGGTCTCGTATCACAACGTGAGATATATTTCAATCTTGACTTGATATTATCATCTTTTAGCTTTTTTCGTGAAAAACGAGACGAGACATTTTTTACAGTCACGTCATCGTCAAACCTAATTTTTAAAAACTTTCACTGCGCCGACTCTAACATATATAAGTGGTTGGTAGCTATAATTTCAAAAATTAGGTTCTAACATATATCAGAGCCTAGTTCTCATCATTAGGTTTAAAAACCTAAGTAGATCCCATAGAAACCATGAATCCCGAGTTAGAAAGAGAGGGTCTTTCTACAACCCCTCCGCCGCGTTTTGACAGCTCTAATTATTCCTACTGGAAAGCTAGAATGAGAGCTTTCGTTAATTCCATGGAGATACATGTTTGGAGGTTCATTGTGCATGGATATGAGTTGCAAAATACTAAAGATGCCACCACTCATTAACCTCGGGTCAAAATCGAATCTGAATGGACGACGGAAGACAACTCTAATGCTGAGTACAATTACAAAGCTCTTAACGCAATACACATCGCCCTGAGTTCCAGTGAATTTTCAAGAATTTCACAATGTGAGATAGCTAAAGAAGCTTGGGACATTCTCCAAGTTACTCACGAAGGAACCCATATGGTCAAGACATCCAAACATCAATGTCGACAACTAAGTTCAAATAACTCAGAATATCTGATAGTGAGTCCTTTGACAACTTCTACTCCAACATTAGCGAGATTGTTAATTCTTTCTTCACTTTAGGGGAACCCCTCACCTCCTCCATGGTCATGAGAAAATCTTTAGGTCCCTCCCTGAGATGTTTAGACCCAAGGTTACCGCCATCGAGGAGAGTCAAAACGTGGACTCCCTCAAGGTTGAAGAGCTAGTAGGCAAACCTCAAACCTACGAGCTTAACCATCTCATACTCTGTGGTATCCCTTCCAACTCCGGTAAGGGTATGGCCTTGAGATCCGCTCATCTTAACCCAGTGGATGGGAACGATGAGTCCGTCAATATTGACGAAGAGGACCTTGCCCTACTTTCGAAAAAATTTCACAAATTCGTTAAATTTAGGAGGGAGGAAACATCGAACCAATCAACCCCAAGGTCGTTTGCCACTTTAAGAAACTCTTCTCCTAGTGAGAATGATTAGAGTCATGCTAACTCCTCATCTAGCTCAAACAGACCTCAAGACATCCAATGTTATGAGTGTTAAGTTTTTAGTCATGTTAGGTCTGAATTTGCCAATCTCCTTAAAAGGAAGGAGAGAAAGAGCTTTACCTTCACTTGGAATGACGATAGCGAGGGAGAGATAGAAGCTAATACTGAGGGCCACACCATGTCTAGTGAGAAGGATGCAAAATGAAAATACGTCGTCCTTGTGTCCACCTTAAGAACTTGTGGCTCCTTTGTGCCAATCAATTCTAGTATTGGTCCCATAGATGAGACTCTTCTACCAGTCGAGTCATCATATGAGACAAGTGAAGATGTTGGAAGTAGTACAGATGAGGATGTAAATCAGTTAAACTCCACCCTGGAAACCTATAAGAATCCAATAGAACAATGTCTCAAACTCAAGGAGGATTATGAAAAATTGAAAGAGTATTATATCTCCCTTGAAAGTGAGAGGAACCTGCTTAAAGGTGATGTCACCGCTCATGATCTTGAGATAGTCATGCTTAACGAGTATCAAGGGAATCTTGTCAACAATATCTCATCTTAAAGGAGGAGAGATTAAAACAACTAGAAGAGTTAACAGACTCTAAGTCTAGAATCCCCTCCCTTAAGACGAATCTAGTAGAGCTCTCTTCCATGATGAAGAGAAGCGAGGCAGCCTCTAGAATCACCGAGCTCTCTTGCTCTTTCCAAGACCATAGTGGTCTTAGATATCTAGACCGTCCCTCGTTGTCTGAATCTTCTCATTATGAGTCTAAAAAGATCACATTTGTCAGGCCATCCATATCCACCCATATATCTCTTACTCCAAACATTGATTTGCAAGGGATAAAACTCGTTGGTCTAAACCAAAGGAAGAAACCAAGATCTTCGACAATGAGATCTTAGAAAGTGAAGGAACTATCTCTTCCCTACCCTCCTCAAGATGACTCCTCCTCGGCTGATGACCTTAAAACGGATCCAATAGCATCAACCTCCCATAGAAAAGAACCTATGACTTGTAGTTCTCCGAAAAGAACTCATGTTCCTCATTCCCATTTGTCCTCCACATCAAAATCCCTCTCTAGAAATAGACCACCTCCGATGTGCCATCATTGTGGGATAACGGGTCACATAAGACCAAATTACTATCGTTTAAAGAAAGATAGGGTTAGAGGAAGAAGTCATTATAGATCTCCAGCTGGTAAATCTATAAGTGCAAAATCATCTTCTTCCAAATGGAAAAAAGTTGTAGCATATGGAAAGGAGAAAGGGCGTACTATTTAGTGTGCGCACTGTGTACAATTTGGAGCAATAGGGGGCGCACTTAGGGCGTTTCCTCCGGAGAGACGAAGATGGTGACTTCTATTTCCTCAAATAATAATCAATTTAGAGTGCTTGCTGATGTTAGTTCAGATGACGATTTTAGCATAGCGGATGCGAAACGAACTAGGGTTCCTGAGTGGAGCTCCCCAGAGAAAGTCGAAGCCCTCGTCAAGAAAGGTTTCGGTGTTTGGACTAATCTTCAGGAATAGATCAAAAAAGGGCCTTTTGATGAGGTTAGGAAACCTCTGGTTCATGCTAAAATTTGAGCCCTTACAGATCATCTCAAGGATTTCTATCATGATCCCGACCCGTATATTTTAACGAAATTTGAAGCTCTGAGGGCCCGTATCAAAAGGATGAAAGGTATTAGCCCGGTTAAAGTGGGATCTAGGGGAAAGGTTTTGAAGGAGTAAATGATGAACCATGTCGAGAAGGGTACTACTGTCGATGTATCCAAAATGATTACTCCTCTGCATGCATCTCAGGTGCCAGGTGATCCCACTTGCAAAGGTATATCTGGTCAATCTAGGGCCATTCCCACTAAAACTAAAATAGAGGAACCGTCACTCTTGTTAGGTGATCCGACTGTACTTGAAGAAGAGAAGATTTATGCTGTGGAAAATAAAAAGAAGATTAACGCTGGGGTATATAAGTTTAAAGGAGTGGACGAGGTAGCCTCAGAGGAGGAGGAGTCAGATTCAGTAGAAGATAGGGACGAAGATGAAGAAGAATCGCAAGAAGATGAAAATGAGGAAGGTGCTGAGGATGGCATAGCTTCGCAAGAGAGGCCGTGTCAGGTATCTCTAGCATTTTCCTCTGATAATGATGTTTGTGGGTTGTTACATAAAGGAAACCTGGAGCAGAAAGAGGATACTGAACAAGGGAACGCTAGTTCCTCTTCTTCACAACCTTTTATTCAGGTACATTCGGGCGTCACAAAAATCGAGTCTGATTTTACTTCTTTTCAACTGATGGTTATCAATGCTGTGGATGGATTGAACTCCATTTTTTTTGGAAGGAAAGAGGAATATTTAGGTTGTGGAGAATGAGAAATCAATGTATCACGATCTCAAGGTGCTTGATAAAATGCCTCTACCAAGTTGCAAGGCAATATATGTTACGGTTTCAGGTCAAGAGCAGCCTGTTCATGAGCGAAATGTGGATGCTTATGTTCATGCACAGTCAAGGCCTGCTATTGCTAGAAATAAAGGCAAAACCAATAGTGCAATCCAGTCATGTTCATGGGGATCGTTCTCAAATTATGCTAGATCGGGTATGGAACTAGAGTATTTTGATTTATGATAACTGCTTAGGCATTATAGACATTGATAACGATATGATTGATGATGAACCTTGAATTTATTGTGTTGTTGGCTACTTTCTTGGGCCCGACATGCCTCTTGGCCTTGTCCGTGCCACGACAAGGACACTTTGGGGTCGCTTTGGACTTGTAGATGTCTATGGGAACAACAATGAGTTCTTCTTTTTTAAATTCCAAAATATTGAAGCTATGGAGTGTGTCCTTAATAATGGCCGATGGATTTTTTTGGGTAGATTTATTTTTCTTAGGAGATGGAAAAAGTGTCTTTCATTAACAAAGGAAGCTCATAAGAAAATTCCGATTTGGGTTAAGCTCCATGATGTTTCTCTTTATTCTGGAATTCTCAATGTTTAAGTAGGATTACAAGTGCTTTAGGTGTGCCTCTATATGTTGACAAGGTCACAAAAGAAAAAAAGAGAATCCCCTACGCGCGGGTTTGTGTTGAGATTACCCCTAGCAAGACCTTAAAGGAGAGTGTCCAAGTCCGTTGTGGAGGTGAGACTGTGGAAGTGCGTGTTAAATACCAAGGCATCCCTCTGGTTTGCCAATTATGTAATGTTTTTGGGCACAATTGCTTTGATAATAGATCTACTAGTAGCCAAATTGAGACTAAGACGAACAATCAAGGTGGAATCTTCAGAGACAAAACAAACCATGACAGCAGTGACTCCGACTCATCAACTTCGACTTAATGGGTTAGAGTGGAAAAAAGGAAAAACAGGCAGAAAAAGAAAAATGCAGCAAGAAAGGAGTCTCCTAGTGGCGAGACTCATTGTCAGGTGGAGTTTCTTGATGGCGACAAAGTGAAGGAAAATAAGGAGATCTTTGGAAAGAAAAGAATACTAGGTCAAGTAGAAAGAGTTGCAAGCATAAGTAGACAAAAGAAAGAATATTTCTGTTGTTATCAAAGATGAACACCCAATCAACCTAATTTCCCTTCCTTACTTCACTCCCACGACTAGCCCTCCTTCCAAGGGAGGGTTTGTGTGTGGCAGTACTAAGGCTAAGGAAGGATGTGATTTATTTGACATGTCTTGTGTTTTTTTGTAAGTTTGATCATTTGTTGTTTTCGATGCATAGCTGCTTTATTTAAGCCGCATGTTTGGCATTATTTTTGAGTATATTTGTTTACTTTTATGTTGAGGGTATTCTTTTCATTTGTAGGGACTGGGGTATGTCCCTTGTATTCTTGTAATTTTTTCTCTTTCATGCCACAATTAATTACCCCAAAAAAGTCGTAGCCTTGAATCAATTGAATGAGCTAGCCGCTCAATCTTCATATCTGGTTGCGCGAATTGAGAAATTGACTATAGCTGTATCCAAGCCAGACTCTTCTACTCCCAAAAAGAGATGCTCTAGACATAGGAATGTTCATCATCATTTCCTTCCTTCTTGACCCAAACACACTCCTACTAGGAAACTATCTCCTAGGACTCAGCCTAGACCTATTGTCGCCACCTCTCCGAATGAACGGAAATTTTCTTCAAAAGAAGGCAAGCTCTCATGGTACGAAATATCCATGGAGTAAAGGGGTGTCGTTTTTTTTCCCAATGTTCTCTAATTGAGAGCTTGTGTCACAATTAGTAGCTCCTATCGCTTATCACCGGATGTTATCCTCTTTTGTTGTACCTTTATTATGTTTATTATGTTGGTCCCATTAGCTATGAACCCTTCCCTCAAGTGAATATACGTGTGCTTGAGATGTTAAAAGAAAGCTTATGTGATATATATATATATATATATGTATGGTTATTGGGTTTCTCCTCTTCTTTATCCCTTGCATGCCTAAGTGTTTGACATGCTAAAATAATCATGAATGTGAGATGAGATAGTTACCACCCATACACTACATAATCATTTGATGCACTTCCATGACAATTGAATGTTCCTTGGACCTTATATATATTTGCATGTATCTATACTCTTAGTTGGTGGTTATGTTATCTTGTCTATTGTGCACACTTTTTGGGATCATAGTGCTTGTAGATCACAAGTCGGTTCAACCTCTAAATCATTATGTTATGACCATTTGGTCTTTCATATAGATTGACCTATATTTGTGGTCTACCTTTAGATGCTTTCCCTCTTCATGTTATGCATTTGAATGACCGCCTATTGTAGGTGTATGTTGTTGCTCTGCGTGAGTAATCGCCTCAAATCGGTGTAAGTCGTCATTTTTGCATCCCCTCCTTAACAACACAAATTTACATTGTTTGTTGTCTATACCCATTATTGTGTGTCACAATTCTCACACTCATATGAGAATCAATGTGTACATTTATGACCGTATCATGGTCTGGGTTTTACATGGGCAAGAGTTCACGTGTGTGACTCTTAATTAACATGATTGAGATTTATGTGCAAATCTTAATGTACAAATGTCCTTGGGTTTGAATTCTAGGTTCAGGTAGATGATTTATCTCCTTATGATTGGAATTGATCTCATCTTATGGCAATTCAAGGATCTTGATCCCTTGCACAGAGTTCACCATTCACCCTAAATAGGAGGTCGACATGAACCACTTGAACTTGAGTTAATGCTTGCAGATTATGTATTAATTATTTTGAATATCAAATTTTCATGCATAACTCTCAAGTCTTATGTGCATCTATATGTTTCTTGGCGATCTCTTGTTTCATCATCATGCCTATAATATGCTCTCCTCTTCTATGTGTTGCATATTTGTATCTTTGCATGCCTTTTTCTTGGGTATTCTCGGGTTGAGGGGGAGACACTTAGAGTGTACCTATATGGGCATTAACTCATTTACATGGTTATTCTAACCTAGGGAAGTAATGTAATTGAGCATACCCTTCCTTTCCCCTTGGTTCCCATCGTTAGGGGTCTTCGTTTCAAGTTGCCATCTCATTCTAAGATGACTTAGATTTGATTTCCTTGCTGCCATCTTACCTCAATATAACGATTACAATCCTACATCGAGATGTACCATGTTTTCGCCATCTTGATTGACCTTGGTCAAACAACTAGCAAACTTTACAACTACATAAGTGCCATTGATCAACACGGTGTGTGGGCGATTACACCTAATGGTGAATCCTATGTAGGATTAACCTCAGGTTGCTTATCTCTGTTTCCTCCTCTAATCCTCCCTTTGTATTCTGAAATAAAAAGGGGGAGAAATAGTGATAAGGGGAGAAGTCTTTGTGATAGGGGAGAAATAGAGGATATATAAAGGATATCATAAATAGCATAATAGCATAATGTCTATAATGCTTTTGCTATCTCCTTTACTATGACATGATATATAAGGCCTATAGTTTGCTTTAATTGTCTATATCTGTCTTTTGTTCATGCTTGCTAATACTTGCAATTTTACCCTATCATTATTCTCTTAATCTGTATGTATGTTTTACTTACTATATCACATATATGATTCACATTGGTTTTGAGTTTTCTGTGCAGTGAGCAGGTACATGCAGATTACATAAGTCATGCATTTTAGATTAGAGCCTCGAGCATATTTGAGTTTATGGTTCTCTTGTATTCTCATAGATTTCTTTTCCCTCTATAGGTTTGTTTTTGTTTATATGGTTTTCTCCCAGAAATGCCAAAGGGGGAGATTGTTAGTATATTGGCTATTCCTGGGTTGAGTAAAACAAAACCATTGTGTTTTCTCACATTCAGCAAGGCTGCTCTGATCCTTATAGATATGGCACTCGCATAGACACACCCATGTGCATTCACTTCATACATCATATAGGGTACTTTGTGTTTTATGTTGCCTTATCAAATTCATGACTTACTGTGAATTCTATGCACTGGCATGTGAAAGAGCTCGAACTCCTTACAGCGCCTTCAAGCATTCGTAGAGCACTCAAGCGGCATCGAGCTGCGTATACGTATTTATGCTTTTCTCGATAAGCCGAGAGGTGAGACATTGGAGCACCCGAAGAGAGCCCATAAGGAGCTCAAGCGCCCCTAATTAAATGTCTTAATTCTTTCTTGACGAGAGTTGGGATATTGATGTGGCCGTAGAGAGCTTGAGCGTCCCTGCTTAATGTCTCGTATCCTCGTTGTTGAGACTTAGGTTTTCCTAGTGCCAGCGGCGCGCGAAGAGTGATCGAGCACATCGGTAAAACCCTAATGTCTCTAATGGGCTTGGGCAGAGAAAGCCTGCCATCTTAACTGCGCTCGAAGGAGCGCTTATGCATGTTATAGCAACTGCGGCGCGCTCGAAGAGCGTTCTGGCACTGGTGTATTTCCCAATAAATACACAGCTTAATGGTAGCTAGGGTTAAGCCTTTTGTTTGAGAGTTCTTGCTGGTGCCTTCCCTCACCTCCAGCTTCTCTCTTAGCCTCCCGTTCATCCTTATGCTTTTATATCACCATTGAAGCATAGTTTGAAGGTTGTAAAGATAGCTTAAACACCTCTTATGTATTTTGTTTATTGATATGTTGTATTATCCATCCATCCATCAATCATATCATACACACACCTTTCCCACTACACACATCTTGGCCAAAGAATCTCTGAGCCGCGTTGATACAGAGATCGGGAGTGGCTTCAATGGATACTGCGGGATCAAGAAAGGAGCTGGGGTCAGCTGCATCAACAACATAAAAGTTAGGCGTCCATGGGTAGATGGGTATAAGTCCTTTTCTTATGTTTTGATAACGTTATTGATTCATAGAAATATATAAGTTGTGTTTGGTGCCATGGTTGTCATCCCGGGGATAGTTTTCCCTAGGGTTTCCACGTTATATTGTGTGTACCTATTTTTATGGTTGTTGGTATTAGCTGATGGTTGTTTTATCCACTTTGTTAATATTAACTTATTAGACTCTTAGGACAAAAATTCAAATTAATAAATCTGTCCGAATAATATTTGTTGATAACGGTTTTAAACCTATTTACCCCACCTTTAGGTTTATTCAAGTGGTCAGTAGCTATAATTTCACTACCCACTAAGGAAAGCTAAAAAGTTTCGAAGTTTTCAAGGTTTCGATGCAAAACCGAATCACCAACTTATAGGTTAATTAACAAAGGTTGATTCCACTTATCCAAAAAATTACCATATTTAAATCATATGTTAATTTCTATTCCAATTTCACATAATTAAGATCAATTTATCAAAATTGTCCAAAATTTGTCAAAAATCCCAAATCTATATAAATACCTCAAATTCGAACCCTAACTCGCCCACAACTAAAATTGATTAAACATATTTCACTCTAGCAAGTTAGGATAGTCCTCACAAGGCTTAGTTTTATGAATTACTAACCAGTTTCACAATTAAAAGCTTGAACCCAAACAAGGATTCACATTGGATCTCAGCTTTCATAAACAATTCATGGAAAATTTGTGGAGGAAAAGTTCAATCCATATCAATAAATAGGTTTATAAACTCTAAAATTCTACCTCAATCGAAGAAATCAAAAGAAAATTGGAGTGATGGAAGCTAAAATTGACTGTCGAAGCTGGCTATCGCGTACGCAACACAGCTTTGTTCGGTCTCCTTGATTTTCGTCTCTAACAGAGCCCATTATCCCTTCTCCTTTGGCCGGCGATGACGCCGATGAGAGGCAACGACGACATCTACTCCTCCCCCCTCTCTTTCCTCCCTGTCGTCTCCTCAGTTTCGATTTCGTTTGAACCTTCTGGTTTTCACCGTTGATCTCTCTCTCTCTCCCTCTTTCTCTCTTTGTCGCCAACGATATTATAGGTCGCCGGCACCAAACCTCCCTCCTCTCTTTTTTATCCTCCTTCTTCTCCCATTTCCCTCCTCCTCTTCCCTATGCAGTGGCTTCTGGTTTTCTCCAAAAGCGTCCCGTGCATGCGCACCTTACGTCTATTTGGCTGAAGTTTGCTTTATTTTTTGTTTCATGTAATTTTTTTATTTTTTTTATTTAATTATAAATAAAAATAATATATATATATATATCTAAATACATACATATATATATATATATATATGCACATTTCTTAACATTCCAATTAAAAGTTTCAATCTTTTAATCGAAAATGATTTTACTAATAACATAGTTAAAAATTTTACTTTAACCCCAAAAATCCGAGGATAAAATGAATTATCCAAAAGTGTATTGATTTAATATTAGTCAAATGGCTCAAGCCATTACAACCTTCCCCACTTAGGGGATTTCATCCTCGAAATTATTGTATCTCCCCCACTTAGGACCGAAGGTCTACGCTACAGGTGACTCCATCATGCCCAAATAAAGGATCTATCTAACACAGGCACACATAGATTCGTGACTGTCACACACACAGCTAGAGCTCCACAACCAACCTGAAAGTGATTCCCACACTGAACATGCTAAATAAAGTTCTTTATATACTGATACTAGATCATGGTTTCAATTCCTCTTCGAATAATTCCCCAAAAGGCACCAACAAACACATCAACCCCTTACACCTTCAAACTATCACGTCAGCCTCGTGACCTAGAACTATGCTTAACTCTGCTAATACCACAACAATAACCAACTTAACCAGGACTCCTCAGATATCCTTGCTAAGGCATCAATCCTACGTAAAGGATCCTCACGACTTAACTTCGATAACTATGCAAACTGTAAATGTTCTTACTATAACAGGACTGCATACCAAACTTATCTAAACTAATCTCGACAGAACCACACGCAAAAACCAAGGTAGACTAGTGTTGACACAAAGAACATCAGTGTCAACACCACATGGACATGTTTCGACCCAACCAAAGCCAACCTCAACCAGCACCACCGTGATCAACTTACACTAACACCTTTAAACACCCACATCAACACACATACTACATCATCAGGAGGACAACAACCTGAACCTCAACACCAAATAATCAAGTGGTTTCACTGTTATCCTGCACCACCCAAGGTAAGTTCCTAAAGAACCACATAAGGTTCAGAAGGCAAAGGGAACTTCAAGGGGAAGCATAAGAAAACTCGTCTCAACTAACCCTCAAGGGTACTGCATCCTATGCAACCTGAGGTCACAAACTAACAACCACCAACAGCCTGTAACTTCACAAAAGACCAGTCCAACCAAAGATTATATGTACTAACCTAACCTACATCCTCACACCCAGAAGGTGGAGCATGCAGTTCTCACTAAGGATCACGAGATAACACACCCACACTATCATATCGGTTCCTACTCACAGCCATTGAAAGATCATCATGACATAGTAACTCGTAGAAGCCTCAATCTCATCATAGTTCATCAAGAACCAATAGTTGTCTCAAATAACTACCCGCTTAGCAACATGTCTCAGAAATGTAGTTCGCCAGGGTCGACCCGCAGGAGGCTGGTGTCAACCCAACTACTACCAATCTAAACCAGAATCAACGTATTACATCCAACTAGGTGTCCCCTAAACACACTGATGACTGTTAAGTCAATCATACCACATGAGCACTTACGACTAGGCTCACGGTCTACTAAAGATATGCTTAAGGTATAAAGCCAAATCCTTGAATAACCTCAAGAATAAACCACGTAACCACTGCACAACATCACCTGAGTTCACCTTGAGCTCCTAATAACTCATGTCCCAGAGAAATCTGCTAAAGAATTCTCATAACCCAGAGCAAAGAAGAAGTTGCACTATTCACGTGCCTTTGCACTTACAAGGGGCAAAAGCTCTCAGTTTGGTCGCAATGTCACTAACCACACCGTTAGTACTTCCTTGAACTTTATCTTTTCTAATACGAGTTAAAAGATCTCTGATGCTCTATCTCATCATCATCTAACTCAATGACATCCTAATGAGCCAAAGGAGTAATCGCCTGGTTCGCCTTTGAAGCCTCTTTCACCAGATTCTTGTCACAAAGAAATATCTTATGGAGGAATTCCATAATTGCAAAAAGGCAATGAAAAAATTCCTTCCTAAGGGGCCAGAACATCTCATTAAAGAGAATCCAAGCCGTACTAAGGCTACTATACATCTAGTAGGTTAATAAACCCGTCAACCTCTTGCCAGTTCTCATAACAAGCACATAGTGCTCGTTCTAAAACGGACACATTCTTTAAACATGTACTCTTAGTGCAGCATACTTATCCCAAACAAGATACTGGCAACGACATAACGTCATCCTAGTCCCTCAAGATATCTCGCTCCCAAGAGGAGGAAACTCTCGGACAAGGTATCTACTCCAAGGGGTCACATCACGTCATCGTCACGCTCCTGTCCACTCTGTTCACATCCACATTCCATCGTGCAAAGTGCTCCCGTTAAAATGGGCTTAGCTATTCAAAGTAAGTGTTTTTGAACCCCTGGAATATTGTTCTAGGGTGTCGGGTCAAGTCCCTGAAGTTTTGGAGGTGGTTTGAGCCTCAGTTCAGAAATTTTTCTAAAGGGCCAAACAGCCAGAGGTCCGCTCGAGTGAACCCATATCACTCTAGCGGTGTTCGCTTGAGCGAAATAACACCGCTCGAGTGGATGTCGCAGATCAGTAAAACCTATTGAGTCGCAAAGTCAGGATTTTGAGTCTCATTTCGATTTGTTCTTATTTTCTTCACCAGAGGCGGTTGGAGACGAGGCTAGGGTTGTGGGAGAAGCTTTTCTACCTTGATTTAAGGCTTCAATCGGTATGATTTCAGTGGATTTTTCTGAGATTATTGTAATGTTCGAAGTTTAGCATGTTTTGATTTCGAACCCTTTTCGTATCAGATTTTTTGCTGCGATTTTGGGGCTTAAAACTTGTAATTTTTGGACTCCAATATCAATTCTAGGTAGGATTTATGATATACTTTGAATCTATAAACGATTTTCTAGATTATTGAAGAGTTTTTGAAGTTTTAAGGATGATTTTGTGAGGGTTCTCAAATATGACGAACCCTAACTTTAAATTGCTTAAATTTTATGGAAGTTATGATTGGCGTAGAATATCTAGAACCATCTTGTCTTGTTAATTGAAGAATATACTGCGGGTGGATCCAAGTTTGAGACTAGGATTTCAACCAAAACGAGGGGTTTAGTTACAATTTAGGTAAAATCTTAAAATCAATTACCTTTACCCAAATCAAGCGAAGTTTTTAATGTAATAGGATTCCTTGAGTTATGAATTGACGAACTTAAGTAGTTTAGAGGGGTAGAGATTTGGCAATTTATGCGAAAGTTAGTGGGATAGAATAATTTTTTTCCCTTTTTGGTTTATTGAAGTATTATATGTTAGCTAAGGTTACATAGGAAGTCAAATGTGTATTTATGAGTGCATTGGAATAGTAAAGGATGGCCCATCCTTAAGCGGGGACGAAGTTGTTAGCCATTAGTGAGCTAAAGGACGGCCCATCCTTTAAGCGGGGACGAAGTTGCCGGACGACCCATCCATAAGCGGGGACGGCCCTTCGAAGGTCATATATTGATGCATAAGAATACATTCTTATATGAATGGAGCGGAAAGTAGCGGTTGAATATGTTCTTGACAAACAAATGAAGAGATGATAGAGGTGGAAAATGGTGGTTATTTGATGATGTTGCATGTTTTCTTTTACTTGTCCGGAAGGGTTGGAACATATTTAATTTTGAAGTAAATTATGCTTGTTACCACAATCTTGCATAACATGTCAGGTAGTTCATATTCATTTTGACATATCATCCTTCCTATAAGCTTAAGCTTACGTTGTTGTTTTTGTGGATTATGGAAATAACAACACAGATCATATAGGATAGGCTATTGTAGAGGATTAGAGCAGAACGGATCTTCTCCCCGTCACTGTAGATGTTGGACTCTTAGACTTTAATTTTATTAGAGGATTAGAGCGGACCAGATCTACATAGCTACATTATTTTTTTGAGTTGATTCAATAAGTTGTACGGCGTCGAGCCATTTTCTTTTTACATTTTTGCATGCACTTGTGAGGCTACAGGTTGATGGTTTTTGCAGCAATGAGGTAACATAAAGTTATGATTATTATTTCTCTTCGTGGGTAGCACTGAAATACAGAGCATGAACTTGTTTTGTTTTTGGTTTACTATGTCATTGATAGTAAAATGGGAAGTATTTTTGGTAGAATGTAGCAAGGCTATTAGATATGTTTTGTTTTAAGTTCTCTAACTCCAAGAATATATTTACTCTCAAATTTTATGAGTTGATTATATAGAGAATTAATAGAAGAAAGTTAGATTATAAAATCATGTTTTTCTTGCTATTAAAGAGGTGTTTGAAACATGTTTTCTTGGTTATGTTTAAATGGGAAGTTGCAACAGTTTCTGTTGTATAGTAGTATTTCTGATATGTCCGCTCGAGCGATGTCCCTATAGTTGGGCAGTCAAGAAATTTTGTTTTAAATTTTAACCTTTTGGTTTAAATGTTGGATTTAACTCACATCTTTTGGGGTATTTTTCCTGAATAGTATATTTACAATAATGGTGGTTCGAAAATGTAATAAATTAGATTAAGAACGAAGGGTTTTTATGAAGAAAAGTTTTAGAAAGTTGGTGAGATTTTTTTTATGAATTCAGAAGATGAGGGTTTTAATTAATTAAGATATTTTTTAATTAATTCTACAAAGGTCAGGACGTGACAGTTTGGTATCAGAGCATGGCTCAAAAACTTGGAATCGTGGGAAGGGGGTGTGGTATTTCGTAAGGGATGACTTGCATGTTGCATTTTCATTTTATGCATGCTTGTATATTTTAACTGTGATATGAGGTATGTGGGCATGTGTTTGATTATGGGGGTATGGAGGTAAGGTTCTGAGGATGTTATTTCTTGATTCGGTGTCCGGGTTACTGGTTTAGGGTTCCACTTAGAAGGGCGCCTATCTAACGCCAATTCTACTTGGAAATCTAGACGAGTCCTTCGGATTTAGATACCATTCTAAAGAATCTCCTCGGTATGTGATGATGTAGTATCATGTTATTATTATTGTGCATAGCCATTGTTTAGAAGCCCTTATTTTAGGAACTGCAATTGTCTTATCAGATAAGATGAGGTATGTTGAGAAGTTTTATCTGACCTGTAGTTTCTTTTATCTATGGCTGTAGTTACTTGATGGCACAGACACGAGAGATAGGTCACAACCGAGGCTGCTTTAGGAGTGAGGTTTCGGATACCCAAAACATGACACCATAGGACCCTGAGGTCCAGCAGATAGTTTTGCAAGATCCCACGATACATGACACTGTTAAGATAGTATACTTAATAGCCATGCTTTTATGTATTTTATTATCTTGAATCCCTAGAATATTAATGAGAAAAAATTGAGATGTATTTGCATTTACTGTTTCAAATCCATTATATGTATGATGTATGTATACATAGACCATGTATTTTTTCCAGTATTTGACTCGTCGCATGAAGCATGGAAGATCAGGTGAAAGGTTCTGACAAAATATACAGGTAGGCTCACAATCGCAATGGATCGGGACAATCCATTGGCACGATTGTAGCACATTATTATATTAGCTAATCTTTGCTAGGTCGAACAGATCGAATTCAGGTTTGGGAATTCGATGTTCGAGCTCGATGTGTTAGTATAATGGGAGTGTATTGAGCAGGATCATTATGATGGTCAATTCTATACTCACTGTATAAATTAATCCACATCCTATATTATCATGTATTGTACGTACTCTTAATCTCGGTGTGATTAATCAAATCATGTTCAGATAATGTGCAGAGTTTTAAGTTAACAATGGCTGAGATTTCGATATTGAGATCAATATGACTGGTAGGTGGGGTATTGTCGTTATTTGATCAATGGTTGATAATCAATTGGCGGAAACCACGTCCGACTTAGGTTGAGGAATTCCTCCTCGTGTGCTTTGCTTATAAGTTTGACTATGCCAAACATGTATAGTGGATCAGTTGATCCGACATACTCAATAAGTTAAGCGGTGCAGGCACGAGGTACAGAGGATTATCGAACCGGGTTGTCAGTAACCTAATTCGATTTTAGGGAATCTATATCTTAAACGTGTGGAGACTACAGTGCATATGATAATTGGAAACTCGAGACACAAATCGACTTAGGGTCGGGAGTTCAGCTAAGACCTTAAGTGGAATAAGTCTTGGTTCGTTTGAGAAAGGATCTAACTCGGGGGTTGAGTTAGGGATATCCAATTTTCTCATAAGATTAGCCCGACTCCTATACTTCCTCGTGATCCCTCATGTGGCCCGAATATATGCGCGGAATATTTATTATTGGTTTTGGTTATTATTTAATTTAATTTGATCGTCGGTTTTTTTGTCAGGACGGTCGGGGTATTAAATTAAATAATCAGGGATTTAATCCCTAGGTGGCCAGCCTTAGGGGAATATTTACCGATGTATATACTGTTAAGATATATTAAGATATATGTTGGATGCAAACATTAGGGAGGTAAATATTTTGTGGAGACTTTTTAGGATAAAAATTAGATTTTTTCTCTCTCTCTCTCTCTCCTCTCCTCTCCTTTGGCCGGCCACATGTATGAATATATTTTATATACTATTATATATATAGTGTGGAATATATATGGAAGTGATATATATATCTATCTCTAAATATATATGCATCAATATATAATAAAATTGGAGAATAAAATATACATAACATAAGTTATTTTGGTGCCAAACCCAAGCTATTGCTGCCGGCATCCCTCTCTCCCTTTTGTATTCATTTTCCATCTTTAAGGGTTGGTGTGTGAGAAGAAACCAAGGAACAAGGACGTGCCACGATCAGATACGGTGCCCACACTCCGTGGTCGTTGTAGCACATCCGGGACATACGCGAGAAGATCGCTATGTGGTCTCTACTCAACGTGGAATAATCGAAACTTTACTACAAAGTTTCATTCGGTATATTTTGTATCCTATCTTATATCTGTCTAGTATTTTCATGAAAAATGTGAGATTACGATTTTTACGGCCCCGTAATCGATCCAAAAATTTCTAAAACTTCCGCTACACCAACTCTAATAGTGGTATCAAAGCCAATCATGCATTTTTTTATGAAAAGTCATTGCGCTAACCATGGTTTTGCAGCGTTTAGTCACTACGATCTGGTCTTTGTATGAATGGATTTAATTTTATTGCATTAACCAAAAGTATCCTGATGGTTTTTAAACCGGGATTAGGATTTTGTACGCCTTATACGTGGGGTATAGGTTTCTACATTGTAAATTTAATGTTTCATGCAAGTTTTTTTCCGGATTTATATTGTAAAACGGGACAAGAAAAACAAGGATCGATTCGACGAGAGAGAAACCATGGTGGCAACGGTGTAGCGGCACTAGTGCAGGGCAGTTGCGGCTTTGATACAGCAACAGTGTGCGCAGCGTGCGCAATAGAAGCAACAGTAGGCACAGTGGCTCAGTCGACTGGAGCAGCCCCTCAGTCGACTAAAGCTCTGCTCAGTCGACTGGAGTGTGGCTCAGTCGACTGGTGTGGGGCGATGGGCACGGGGCGCGCGCAAGCGTGCGGCGCGGGTGCAAGACGTGTGCTGGAGCTACGCGGGACTGAGCCAGCAACATGGCAAGTGTTGAACAGGGCACTGTTTTGGCTTATTTTTAGGATTTTTTGGTGGTCTAGCGGTGATCCAAGGCTATGGCGTACTCCGAGGGCTGAGACGGCATATCGGGCTTTTGGCGGCTCGATTAGGGTTTCTTAACCCAAGGGATTTAATCCTTAATCCGAGGTCGTCAGATTAAAAGATAAATCAACGGATCGGATCGTAACGACTTAAGTTATTTATTTTTATCGTTATATTTTATTGTTTATTTATTTGTTTTGATTAATTGCGAAGTTGGATTTTTTGTTTGATTTTATTTTTCCTTTTATGTATGATTTTTTCAAATCAATG
>JAULLH010121667.1:0-13904 GCA_035668455.1 Sarracenia alabamensis
GTGATTCATTTTTTTATGGAAATTGTACAAAACTATTATTTTATAACAAAGCTTGAAACTTGCTATGTGACTACCTTCTTTTATTGAAAAATGGGCATGTGATAATTGTGTTCAAGAAAAAGTGTTATGTTATTTTTATGGTTAAAACATGTACTTATCACATGCCAACCTTGCATATCATATTTGTGATTTATATTGTCTATTATCCTGCTACTTGGGCTCAGCCCGTTTCTTAAAATTTTTCAGGTTGAGCCGCTAAAAGACCATGAATAAGGACAATGATGTGAAAGCATGAAGCATTGCATGACATCTACCTCATTCATCCCAGTCATCGTCATTCAGAATGGATAAAAATCTAATTAATTGCATTTAATTTTAGTTGTCGGATAACTGTACGGTCATATGGCCTTATTCATTCAGTTGCATGCATATGAGGTATCACCGGGTAAGTAGCTTATATTTTTATTTATTGGGTTGAAATAGTTTAGTAGATGCCGTGAAACGGCCTTATTATTGTCTAGAGTAGTATGGTTTAGTTGTGCCTAAAATCGGCTGGTTATAGGCTAGACTTGTATAGTTGTGCCGAATAACGGCTTGTTGTAGCTTAGGTTTGCCACGAATGCGGATTGTTGGTATACAGAATATCCAGATACTTGTTTGCAGGTGAAGATTTGGCCATTGCCCGTTTCGGGAAGGCCCAAAAACAGGAGAAACTCTGCCGAAATTTCTAAAAATTTTAAGAGTTAGAATATTTTTCAACGTTTTTCCTAAAATTTCTTAACAAAAAAAATATTCTCATTTTTCTTAAATTGGTGTTTTAAAGAAACAAATATTCGGCATGAGGTCTGATATCAGGTATTTGGATAATTCTATAGTAGATAATTATTGATTTAGGTTAGGACGTTACAGATGGTATCAGATCCCTAGGCTCGAATACCTTAGGACCGTGGGAAGGGTCGTGTGTTATACCGATAGGGGTGAAGTGCACGTTGCATTCATGTCATGCGTGCTTGTATGTTTGTGCGATGTGAGTTATCTGCACATGCTATGTGATTTTGTGTGTATGGAGGTAGGATTTCGAGGATGACGTTTCTTGCTTCGGCATCCTAATTACTGGTTTGGGGTTCAATTTAGAAAGGTGCCTCGCGAACGCCCATTCTACTTAGAAATCCAGACGAGTGGTGGGGATTGAGATATCATTCCAAGAAACCTCATCGATATGTGGTTATGTGATGATGTGTGTTGTGATTATGTGCTTATGTGCATAGATGTTAGCATGCGCTATGATAGGGTCGTTATTCCTTAGACTTTTGCTATCTTACCCGAGGGAGTAGGGTAGGGAGGAGTATGTGAGAATGGGTAGACCTATGAGTCAGATAGTTACCCGAAACGACTTATGTAAATGTGATGGTTCGCTCATCAGGAACCATACGTTCTCGTACCTTGTTTTGCGTTGTGACCCATGTATGGTTTGGTGCGCATGAACGGGAGTGTGTGGCATGAAGGAATGTAGATGAGAATTAAGTGGGGGAGTGTGATAATAACGAGATGTGATCCCTTAGGTTTCATGCCTTGCTTGGTAGCTCCCTCTTTGTGAGAGTAAGATGTTCTGAAGGATTAGGATGACGTTGAGATGTAGCCAGTAGCCTGTTTTGAATCAGTATGTGGTATTGAAAGTACATGTTCAAAGGGCCTGTCCATTTGAGGATGATTGTCGGATGTCTGTTGTAAGATCCGACAAGAGGTGAATGGGTTTGTTAACCCAGTAGATGCACAGTGGTCGCAGTACAACTTGAATTTGCTTTGATGAGTTGTTTTGAGTCCTTAGGAAGAAAGTTTGGCGTTACCTTCTTTTGATTATGGAAACCTCACCCACCCCACCTCATTTTCCAAGAAGGTGTCTCTACGACAAAAACCCAATGAAAAAGGGACTTCAAAGGTGAAACAAGTAGTTACTCCTTTGGCAGTTAGGAGGCCATTGAGTTGGAGGATGACGGTGTTGCCAATGTGGTCTCGATAGAAAGGTGGACAGTTGCAAATCATACTCTAATGGTGTGATTTCCAGTTGTGATTATGGATCCGGGTGATGACGAGATAGAGTATCAGAGATCTTTTAGCCCGTATCAGAAGAAAAAGATTCAAGAACATATTAATGAGGTGGTTAATGAGATGGCAACCTAGTTGGAAACTTTTCTTCTTGCAAGGGTGGGGCACATGGTCTTGGAGACAAAGGGGCCAATTAGGTTGGTTCCTCTTTCGTGGTGATGCGATTTTATTGAACTAGGGTGTTGATGGGACAGTTCTCCCTCGCTGGAGAATGATACTTAACGTTGAAGCACTAACATCGTGATTACCGTCCTTGGTCTAGGATTGGAGAATCTTTTAGTAGATTCCTCCGGGATGTGAGTTGTTAGAAGTCCATGGTGGACTCAGGTGATGCTGTGGGGTGGCTGCGTGGTGTTATTCTTGAGGTTCTTTAAGAATTTGGTTTGCTGCCTTAAATACCTTGTTGGATGCATTATGTTGATTCAGGTTCAGAATGGTGGTAGTTGCGTCAACACCAACCTTTTTTGGATCAACCCTGGCAAACTACATTTTGAGACACGTTGGTAAGCGGGTAGTTGTTTGAAACAACTAATAGTCAGGTTGGACTATACAGAGATAGAGATGTCTACAAATCAGTACGTCATGATAACTTGTAACGGCTGTGAGTAATGGACCAGTATGACAGTATAAATGTGATCTCTCATGATATTTAGTGAGAACTGGTTGCTCCACCTTTTGGGTGAGAGGATGTGCGTTAGGTTAAGTATAGATAACCTTTGGCTGAATTTGTGGTGCATTTTTTTTACGTTCCTAGCCAAGTGTTGTAGTTTTTATAAGTTACCTTGAAAGGTATTGGGTTGGCAGCAAGACTGTCCGGTAGATTGATACCGAGGTTGGTACTGCCTTTTCCCTTTAATAAGAGGGATAAGTGCATGATCCCAACTAGGATAATGTTGTAATTGGTGTTTCTATGCAATTCTGATGAGTTCGGGTTTGTGAGCCCGTCACAGCAGGGGCAGTTATGATTTGTGTGACTGTCAGAGTTGTAGTATGCTAATCATGTGTGTTAAATGGATGCCTTAGCAATAACGTTTGAGGAGCACTAGGTCACGTAATCAATGTAATGCTTGAAAACGTAAGTGGTTGATATAACACATACCCATTTTAATCTAAAGTGAATGAAAAGAATGATTTTACTTTGGGGCATTACAATCAGAGAGTCTGTACTTTGAAGGCAGGCTAGCATGAGTAACGAGTTGTTTGTTGAGAGTTGATAACTCCATCCTCTGGTTTGTAGTGATGTGATATTGTGACCGATGGAACAGGTTGTGACTATGTGACTAGGTTGCTTAGCCTATTGGCAGCTTCTGTAGGTTACCGGACATGTACTGAACATACGGTTAATGAGTCGTAGAGCTAAGTGTGGGGGACGACCTCTGAGCATTTTCCCTTACCATAGATTTTGGTATGTTGTTCTGAGGTGGCTCAATTAAAGTCGTGAGATACGTTCATAAGTTCAGAGAAGTGTATTTTGCGTAAGAACCGTTCTGGTTAGTTATGAGTACAGTTTGCTCTAGCGTGACAGCTTGATAAAGTCGGTGCCCTGAGGGCAAACAAACGTGAGTGGTAGTATCAGGGAGGATCTGATCGTTGCTTTCTGTGATCTCATTCTTGGGTTCGTGATACCGCAAGATCATATGCCTAAAGGTTTATTGACCATGGTGTCCTTTATGGAGTTATCCAAAGAGGAATTGAAAACGTGATCTAGTATCAGTATACAAAGGACCTTGTCGGTATGTAGCAGTTATAAATCTAGTTGTGCATGTGTGGACCTAAGTTTGGGTTCGTTGCGAGATTTCTTTTATGCACGTGGTGGTTGAGGACTCGACGGTGCCCACCCTTACACTTTAATGATTGTTACGTTGTGTCATGACAGGCATCAACAAAGTCATGTGATCATGTAGTAGATCAGTGCATGTGTGGTAAGAGGTTTTGCTAAAGGTTAAAAGGTGGGCCATTCCGGTGAATTATGCGTTAGCGGGGTCCTTTATCGCCCGAGAGCTTGGATCTCTGCCAACGTTGATTGTAAACCTGTTTGGCCGAGTGCTTGCAGGCAGAACATACCGTTGATGGTGGATACGATCAGTGCCTAGTATCCGGGCATGGTTGCTGAGTGAGATATGTTTGATTTCGAGGACGAAATCTCCTAAGTGGGGGAGGTTGAAACGGCTAGAGTCGTTTTATTTAATAAATTTATTAAAAATAAAAAAAAAAGAGAAATTTCTAAAATAGTTATTTTATACCCGGGTATTTTAGGCCAGAAATTAAAATTTTGTTTAAAGGATAAAAGTTTGTATTTATATATATATATATATATATTTTATTATATTTCTAGAATTTTCCATCAAAACAAAAAAAATTAATTAATTAATTAAATGAATTATCTTGCCCACGCGAGAAGTCTCGAGAAGCGGCCGAAGCTCGGCCAAAACATAGACGGGGGAGAAAGATGAAAAGAGGAAGAAGAAGAGAGGAGGAGAGGAGAAGAGGGGACCGCCGACCATCTTCCCCAGCTCCCGTGAACTCAGCACCGCTGGCGACATGAGGAAAGGAGGAAGAACGAACAGCGGCGGGGGAGAAAACAGAAGCTGAACCGCGACGTTGCCGCTGCGCTTCTCGATCGATTTTGGCCCGAATCTTGGCTCGATTCTTCTGATTTCTTTGTCTAAGCTACGATTCGAATCCTCCTCTACACTTCTAGTAATTTTGTTTTGGTTATAATTGAGGTTTGCTGATTGATTGAAACTTGGTGATTCGTTAAGCCGAATGGGAACCCGCGAGCTTCTAGGAGTGATTTTCGGCTCGATTCAACTCGGTTTCTCTGGATTAATTTGTCTAAGGTAATCCTCTCAATCTTAAGAACATTTCTAGTAATTTTGTTTGCATTATTATCAACGTTTCGTGATTGATCGAAACCTATGGCCCGTTGGACCCGACGGAAACAATTTGGGATTTTTTGAGTTTTTATCTTGCTTTTGGCAATTGAAACATGAAATTGAACTATGGATTAGCTATTAAAGATGGTTAGAACCATGTTTGATGAATCAATTTCAGTATTGGACAAACTAGGGTTTTTGGACCCGATTTGGGGTCGATTTGGGAATTTCTGCCCTAAAGGGATAATTTCTTGAAATTGATCCAGATTCTATGATTATAGAATAGAAAATAGCTTCTGATTAAAATTAGATAATTTTTTGATAGCCAGATTATATCCCCGTTAATTAAATAGCAGCAGGTAATTTGATTTTTGACAGATGGGCATGTTTTCGGAGTTGGTTTCAGACGGCTATGGATTTGATGTAGCTTCTAGGTATCTATTCGACCGCGAGGTAGGATTATAGACTGTATAAATCCCTTTATTGATATGAATTGTATTTTATTAAAGTATTTGCATCGGTTAATACTTAATTTATCGAATACCGAAATGTGAGCCTCATTAGGCTTAAGTTTGAGCTTGGGAAATTAGTTACGGAATCCCAAGGGATTGGGTTTAACTATGTCTATCCTAATTAGCTAGACCCATGGTTAGGTAATCGATGTGATTTGGATAGAATTATGGTTCGATTTGGGTAATATATTCTAAGTTAGGGCTTACGCCCCAATTGTTGACAGAAATTGAGAAAAGTAGTGTTTTGGACTTGGAATGTGAGAATAGTATTGATTAGATGATTTGAACCCTAATGTGTCCTAGATTAGTCTGGACTTCCCTAGACTTATGGGTTGTTGAGATACCCTTGACATCATTTATGTCATACGGGACTTGTGGTTCCATTGAGATGTGCTTAGTTGCACTTGATTGCCTTAGAGGCTTATCCATCGCCATGATATATGATAGATTAGATGTGACATATGCCCTATTTATATATGTTGTTCTATAGTGCATCAATGATGGCTTGTTTATGTGATATGTGACCTGCACATGTAAGCGTAAGGTTTACGAGCTAAGGTATGGGACTTAGCATGTCTATTTTACGATATATGGTGCAGTATCGATGATGTGATGTTTGTGGATCTCTAAGCCAATTCAATCCTATTCTCGGTTAGTGGTATTGTTGCATGTTTTGGTGAAGGGATTCCGAATTGGCTATGAGAATATTGATGGGTCGGCCTTGCCCTCAGACCTTCGGGTCCATAAAATAGTTGCATCGTTAGTTAGACGGGCCGGCCTTGCCCTCAGACCTTCGAGTCTGCAACTTGGGCTCAGCCCGTTTCTTAAAATCTTTCAGGTTGAGCCGCTAAAAGACCATGGATAAGGACAATGATGTGAAAGCTTGAAGCATTGCATGGCATCTACCTCATTCATCCCAGTCATCGTCATTCAGAACGGATAAAAGTCTAATTAATTGCATTTAATTTTAGTTATCGGATAACTGTACGGTCATAAGGCCTTATTCATTCAGTTGCATGCATGTGAGGTATCACCGGGTAAGTAGCTTATATTTTTATTTATTGGGTTGAAATAGTTTAGTAGATGCCGTGAAATGGCCTTATTATTGTCTACAGTAGTATGGTTTAGTTGTGCCTAAAATCGGCTGGTTATAGCTTAGATTAGTATAGTTGTGCCGAATAACGGCTTGTTGTAGCTTAGGTTTGCCGCGAATGCGGATTGTTGGTATACAGAATATCCAGATACTTGTTTGCAGGTGAAGATTTGGCCATTGCCCATTTCGGGAAGGCCCAAAAACAGGGAAAACTCTGCCGAAATTTCTATAAATTTGAAGAGTTAGAATATTTTTCAACGTTTTTCCTAAAATTTCTTAACAAAAAAAAAATATTCTCATTTTTCTTAAATTGGTGTTTTAAAGAAACAAATATTCAGCATGAGGTCTGATATCAGGTATTTGGATAATTATGTAGTAGATTATTATTGATTTAGGTAAGGACGTTACAAAATATGAGATACGATATACTATGGGTAAGACGGGTCGTGCTCCGGATGAACCGTGCTATGATCTTGGATAGGGTGTGCCTTATTTAGTATTTGGGGATTTTAATTGTTTACATGCGATATTTTATGCTATGGATGAGACGGGTCATGCTCCGGATAGGCCGTGCCAATATCTTAGATAAGATATGTCATGTTTACATGTAAATCTCTCTTTCTTGAATTTCATATTGGTCATGTCACAGTAGGACATGAATCTATTAAAGGATATATAAAATAAGAAGCTAATTGATACTAGAAAACCAAACGAAGGTGAATTCTAACATGAGGTAGACTCTTTCTCATTATCTTTAATCTTATTTATTAGTCTAGTTTAATTAGAAGTAGAAGTAATTAATCTTTTAATATAAAAATCCAAAATCCATTTAAATACTTTAGAATTGAATAAACTCGGATATTTTGACGAACTGCCTATTTTCCTCGTGGGATCGATCCGGACTCTTCACTAACTACCTATTAGTCTGGATTTAGGTATAAACTATTAGTAGGGATGACACAGCTATCAGTGCCTCGTGAACGCTCATTCTAATCAGAAATCTAAACGAGTTGTTCGGATTGAGGTATCACTCCAATTAGCCTCCTCAGTATGTGATAAATTATTAGCATGCTTATATGTGTAGACGTTAACTTGTTTTATGGCACATTTGTAGCTTTTGGTAGCTAGTTATCCTACCTGTGAGAGTAGAAGGTGTACCTGAGAGTGTGTACGCCTTTGTGTTCAATGTTTGCCCGGATGGCCTATGTTGAGTTGGTGGTTTGCTCGTGATCTGTGGTGTTATGGACCAAGTGTTCTTGTGGCTTGTTTGAGAGTTTCTTCTTTGAGAATGAGATGCCCTTAGTGGCTAGGATAATGTTGGTTTGTTATAAGTATCATGTTTTGGATCTGTGTGTTATACTGGGAGTACATGTTTGGGAAACACGTATGTTTGAGTAACGGTGTTGCATGTTAGTTATAAGTATCGGCAGGATGCAATTGGGTTTGTTGACCCGGTAGATGTGCAACGGCCGCTGTACAGTCTGGGTTCCCTTGATGAGTTGTTCGCGTTTTGTAAGAAATAGGGCAGGAGTTATCTTCCGTGATTGTGGATTCACCTAAGAGATTCTTCTGTGACGAGAACCTGGTGAAAGAGGCTTCAAAGGTGGGTTAGGTAGTTACTCCTTTGACCCATTATGATGTCATTGAGTTGGACAATGGCGGTGTTACCAGTGTTATTCCAGCAGGATGATTGCCAGTTGTAATTACGGATTCAGTTGATGAAGAGATAGAGTATAAGGGATCTTTTAACCAATATCAGGGGATAAGGTTAGAAGAGGTACTAGCCGTGTGGCTAGGCAGCGGTCGGTATGAGGTACGAGTGTTGGATTCCGTTGAGGACGATATCTTTAGATGGTGTTTGCATAGGATTTTGGTGAGATCCCTTCTGATGGGTTTAGTTTGTGAGCCGATTGCAGTGGGAAAGGTTACAGTTCATATAGTTGCCAGAGTTGAGTTCTGGCAATCCCGTTTGTGGGGTAGGTGTAACGTCCTGACCTAAACAAAATAATAATCTAATAAAAACATCCATTAACCGGGTCTCTAGCCGAATATTCATCTCTTTAAAACATTGATTTTAGAAAACAAGAATATTTTCCCTTTTAAAAAAAGTTTATAAAAAATGTTGGAAAATATTCTAACACTTGAAATTTTTAGAAATTTCGGCAAAGTTTCCCCTGTTTTTTGACGGTCACCCAAATGGGCCGGTCACCTGCAACAACACCTCGACATCAACAGATAATAAAAGCCTTCCAAGGCATCAACGACCACACTCTTAAGCTATACTAAGCTATAACAAGCCGTTATGCGGTACAACTCTAGTATTAATAAACAAACTAACTCAGAATATCAATAAAATCAAGGGTGGCCCGTAGGCTCTTGCAACGCATGATCAACTGAAAACAAAACAAAAGCTAACCAAATCAAATCTCAATAAAACAGAGGTGGCCCGTGGGCTCTTGCAACCCCAACCAAGAAAACAAAACTAAAAAATCTTAATAATTCAAGGATGGCCCGTAGGCAACTGAAAACAAAACCAAAGTTATCTAAACTGAAATAGAAAGCAAACTACCCATCGGCATCTCACATGCATACAGAATATGATAAAAGGCCTTATGGCCATACAGTTATTCAACAACAGGAAAATAAAAAAAAAATGAATATACATTCTTCCGTAAAATAAATAACTAAAAGGAAGAAAACTGAATAATATCCAAAAGCTCCTGCTTGTCTTATCCTTGTTCCTAGCATCAAGAATCTCTCCTTTTTGCTAGACCTGAAAAATGTTAGGTTGGCCGAGCCATGGATGTAGGATAATAGACATAATAAACCATAAAATGATATATAAGGTCGGTTATGCAGCAATATAAGTAAAAAGGGTTTTAAATGTAAAACCGTAAACCATTTCTGTAGTCCAAAACCATGGCTGCATAACCCAATTTTTCTATAAAATCTCATCTTGTCAAAAGATTTTAAAGAAAGGAAAATCAGTTGAAAAACCAAGTTTTTTCCTTCGCATTAAACTTAACTCATAATCCCAAAACAATTCATAATTACATTCCTTAAGCTAACAGGTTTAAGTTGCAAGGTGGAGTTAAGTCCAATTCTATACGTGACAAATGGTCACTAAGTCTCAAATCGTGTCGAATGATACCTAGGAAATGGTATACCCTCATCTACCTGAATAGTGATACATGGTGCCACGTGTCCAAAGCCACAAAAGAAACTAAAGAGCTATGGTACGTACATCTACGTCTCACGAATGATAATATGATCATGCTTATGTGAATGATGCACACATAATCCAAACCAAGCACCATGTATCGTAAAGTAAACAAGCTATGTCCCATACCATAGCTCGTTGACGTTACGCGTACATACTCACACACCTATGTATCGTAAAGTAGACAAACTATGTCTTATACCATAGCTCGTAAACGTTACATTACAAACACAGACACACACCACAATCTTCCATAGAGACAATAATATGTAGGTTAGCATCTGCCATAAAGGCTACCATCTGCCATAGAGGCTATAATCTGCCATAAAGACTTCCATCTACCATAAAGGCTACCATCTGCCATAGAGGCTATAATCTGCCATAAAGACTTCCATCTACCATAAAGGCTACCATCTGTCATAGAGGTTATAATCTGTCATAAAAGCTACCATCTGCCATAGAGGCTATAATCTGCCATAGAGGCTATAATCTGCCATAAAAGCTATCATCTGCCATAAAGGCTACCATCTGCCATAGAGGCTATAATTTACCATAAAGGCTACCATCTGCCATAGAGGCTATAATCTGCCATAAAGGCTACCATCTGCCATAGAGGCAATAATCTGCCATAAAGGCTACCATCTGCCATAAAAGCTACCATCTGCCATAGAGGCTATAACCTGAACAGGGTTCTTACAACCCAAACAGGTGAATGTAACCATCATACACAATGATCACAAGCATCTAGCACGAAAACACAAGTGATGTGCTCTAACGGATCGCAAAGATCTACACACATAGACTCGTAAGCATAAGGTACAATGGTACTAATACCGGTAATCTAACCACTAATCCCATAAGGGGTGATGATGTGCCACACCGGCCACAATATGCTGCTCAGGCTACTATACATCTTTACTACCAAGACTTAGGCTATAAAATGGGAGCCTAGGGATCATCAAACGGTGATCTAAACCAACACAAAGACGTCCACATACATGTGACAAACAATATACGGATATCAACCAGAGGGATACCCTAATCCACACACATCTCAGTCGCAGACAATAAGGGCTATTGTAAGGGAGTTCATACTCGTCCAATCGCATAATCAATTTACCAACATAAAAGCTAGGGCATGTTAATTTAACACTCTTTAATCACCTCAGGTAATTCTGTGATTTAACTACCAAAGGTATAGGCTCTCATAAGGGAGCCTAAGGGCTTTCATGTGCTCCAACACAACCAGGTGTATCACCAAGATCTTAGGTTTGAACTAAACCTCAAACTGCTTACCCAAGCTATTACATTAAAAGGCTAAGATAGCTTGCCTAAACATCTCCAATTCCAGATCACGTCACATTCTATTGCAGTCTCACAATACCTCTCGAGCGTAAACGGTGTAGGCTATTGGAAGGGAGCCTAAACATCTCAAGGCAAGACAAGTGAAGCTAATGAATGCTAACTTAGAAACTCCATAACCACATCAAGTAATCACATGATCTCACCATTAAGTGTATAGAATTTTTATAAAGGAGCCAGAAGAGTGTCCAAGGAGTTTAAGGATCACCAAGTATGCTAACCAAATTCTAACCTGCCAAGATCTATTATCATAATATCGGGTTTAGGCATAACCAAATGACACAATTGATTTATTGAATGAGATAAGCTAAAACGGTTTAGCCTAAACATCTCCAAACAATTCTACAAGGCAAACCCAAAGGCTATGAACCTCACTTTACCAACTTGTGAATTTTATTAAGGAATGTGAATTCCATATGTTCAAAAATTACCATAAATTAACCACAGACCAGTTTCTATGCCAACTCCACCCAATCAAACTTATTTTCCCAAAATTATAAGGTTCGGACTTTGATCGCGGGTACCTACTTACCCGTTTGTTAAGGAATGTTAATTCCTCTTATCTAAAAATTTCCAAATTCGCACCATAGGTTATATTCTAGGTCACAATCTCAAAATTAAGGCAAATTTCTAGAAATTATAACTACAAGGACAAAAGTCCTAAATCTAGGCCAAACACCCTTAGCCAAATGCTAATCAGCCCAAAATCCGAAATTGATCAAACTTTAACAATTTTAACAAGCTAAAATAATTATCATAATTCTTTCAGACATGTTCCAACAGTCCATAACAAGATTTGAGCAACAAAAGACAAAAAACAGTTTCGGTTCCGTCGGGTACCGAATGTTCAAGGGTTTGCATTGATTAGCAAATCTTTGCAAAAACTACAATGTATATCAGTAGAGAGGTTTCATAGGTCTAGAATCCTACCTCTGTGGAAGAAATTGCAAGAAATCAAACCGAAATGGAGAGAAATAGACTGTTGAAGCTCCGAAATCGTGCCACCCTATTTTTCGGTGCTCCGGCTCTGTTCTGCTCCCTTCTCCGGCGGTCAACGGCGGCGATGGGTGCACCGGTGGTGTGGTGATGTTTGGCGGTGGTCGGCGCCGGTTGAAATGGCCGGCAGTCCCCTCCGATCTCTCTCTTTCTATCTCGCTTCTCTGTTCTCTCTCTCTCTCGCCCCCGAAGGGTTTTCTGTTTTGTGTCTTGTGCACGTTTGGCAACGAGGTTATTTTTTTATTTATTTATTTTTTGATTTTAATATTATTATTTTTTTTTGAAAGAATAGAGAGAGAATTTGAAATATGTATAAAAATAAAAATTTTTGTTAAAAGAAAATTTTGAACTTAGCGAGAAATATCCGAAATAAAGTAAGTTATCTGAAAAAAAATATCCGGGGTTGAAATCAATAATCAAATTTCTTTTTAATTCAAAGAAATTATTAATTATAAAGTTCCGGTTATTACAACATCCCCCGCTTAAAAGATTTCGTCCCCGAAATCTCAACGCCTTGAAAACACGGTGGCTCCCCCACTTAGAAGCAATGCCTCATATAACGGATAACCTCACTAATACGCAACAGATCCATGCGATTTATCAAAATCACTTTAATCATAACGTCTCATCCATCCCACGAGGATCAACAACACGACTACAAAGACTTATTAACAGGCGAGGCAGCTCACCAAGCCTCTTCTTTCAAATATGAATAAGACCATCATAACGAGGCGTCTCTTCCACGCAGAACATAACGGTTATCACTGTAGCAAGCTCTCCAACCACACTTATCAGAATTGATCTGATCAGAACCATACACAAACACTAACGGTAGCAATTACTCTCAATAAAATCTAGTATTCATATCTAATCATCTTGGAAGACGAGGAATCCAACTCTCAACACCAGACAAACAAACGGTCTCACAAACATGAAATACCTTCCAAGGTAGCCCATAACGAACCGTCCAGGGTTCGAAACACTAAGATTGCCTCGAAAAAGATTTACATACGAAGTTTGCCTCAAGAAATTCCCAAAGATGTAGCAACCAAAACCATCAAGGTTAAAGATCACCAAAATCTCTGTTCATCCTCAATACCCAAATTCCATACATACACCAAACCCAAAGGAGTGTTCCTAGAACACCTCAACAACTTTCAAACCAATCACTCTGCCTAGGTTTCTACCACTAGGACTTTAGGCAACAAATGGTGTACATAACACAACGAGCCCAAAACCCAACAGTGCTTACCAACAACACTACTACATAACCACAACATTGCATCACCTGAGTCTACCACGGACTTCTCACTTCTCCTGAGAATCTTGCTATAAAATCTCTACAACTCTGAACAAATACGCAATAACTATAATCTTTGTTTAACTCAGCACGTCACTCTCTACCATGCGAAAACTGCACTTCCAAAACAACTGGTGACCCAATACAACCACGTCACTTTTGAGAGGAAGTCAACCTTGTTGGCCTCTCCACCTCCACAACTATGTGCCTTAACACTCTCCTGGGATCGAGTCCCCACCCAACTGTAATCTCTCTAACCACCAGCTAGGAACCTCTTAAACTTCTCTCCCGACACGGGTAAAAAGGTCTCCGATACCCTATCTCGTCGCTGCTTAAATCCATAGTTATAATTGGAAATCTTTCTACTGGAATATGATTCACAACTGATAATCTTTCTTCTGAGACTTCATCGGAAATACCATCATCATCTAACTCAATG
>JAULLH010123849.1:0-13884 GCA_035668455.1 Sarracenia alabamensis
TTTTATCTACAATCTACTATATGTTCTGCTCACAAGCACTCGGTCAAACAATGATCACAATCTAACACGGTGGAGACTCAAGCTCTCGAGTGACAAACGACCCCGTTAACGTACAACCAACCAGAACAGCTCACCAAATCCACCATTACCAAAAGGTCTCACCACACATGTACTAATCTACAACACGATTACATAACTTTCCTAATACTCAAAACAGCACGGCGTAACAGTCATAAACACGTAAAGGTGAGCATATTCGAGTCCTCAACTACCATATGCGCAATAGAAATTTCACAACAAACCCAGACTCGGGTCCTAGATAGGCACAGATAGATTTATAGTTGCTACACACTAACAGAATTCTTTGTATACTGATACCAGATCGCGGTTTCAATTCCTCTTTGGATAACTCCATAAAGGATACCAAAGTCAATAAATCACCCAACAAATGATCTTGTGGTAACACAAACCAAAGAATGAAATAACAAACGAAACGATCTAATCACCATTGATATTTTCACTTACCAATTTATTTGCTTTCAAGGCACTAACACTTGGCTACACTGATATCACAACAAAAACAACCAACTTAGCAAGAACTTTTCAAATATCATTATCACAGGATCAATCCTACGTAAAGGATCCTCATAACTAATGTCTAATTACTACACAAATTGTAACTGTTCTTACTGCCACAAGTTCACAAACGAAACCGACCAGAGTACACCTTAACAGAACCATACGCAAAAATCAAAGGAGACAAGTGTCAACCCAAAGAAGACCAGTGTCAACACCAAAGGATGGTGTCGACACAAAGAAGCTAGTGTTGGCACAAAGAAAGGATCCTAAGTCCCTCCTAAACTCAGTGTCGACACCAAAGGAACATGAGTCGACTCAACCCATGCCAATCTCAACCAACATCAACGTGATCAACTTACATCAACAAACGAACCACATTATCATACCGGCTTCTACTCACAACCATCGAAAGATTATCACGACGTACTAGCTCGTAGAAGCCTCATTCTCACCATAGTCCATCAGGAACTAATTGTTGTCTCAAATAATTACCCGCTTAACAACATGTCTCAGAAAAGTAGTTCGTCAGGGTCGATCCAAAAGAGGCTGGTGTCGACCCAACTATTGCCAATCTGAATCAGAATCAACATAATACATCCAACTAGGCGTCGTCTAAATATACTGACAACTGTCAACTCAATCATATCACATGAGAACTTACCAATAGGCTCACGGTCTACCAAGGATGCGCTTAGGGCACCAAACCAAATCCTTGAAGAACCTCAAGAATAACACCACGTAGCCACTCTACAGCGTTACCTGAGTTCACCACGAACTCCTGACAACTGACGTCCCAGAGGAATCTATATATTAAGAGATTCTCACAACTCTAAATAGAGGGCAGTGATCACGTCACTGCTTCAATGCCGAGTATTGTTCTTTACCAAGGGAAAACTATACCGCCAACACACTGATTCAATGAAACCGCATCACCATGAAAGAGAAACCAACCCAATTTGCCTCTTAGTCTCCAAAACCATTTCGCTCTACACTTGCAAGGAAGAAAAGCTTTCAACTTGGTTGCAATCTCACTAACCACATCGTTAATACTTCCTCAAATCTTTTATCCTGATATGGGTTAAAAGATCTCTGATACTTTATCACATCATCACCCGAATCCATAATCACATCTGGTAATCACAGCATTAGAGTATGATTCACAACTGTCAACTCTTTTGTCAGGACATCATTGGTAATACTGTTATCATCCACATGGCTCACCTTTGAAGTCCCTTTCACCAAGTTCTTGTCATAGAGACACATTCTTAGAAAATGGGTAGGGTGGGGTGGGAAGGACTCCACAATCAAAGAAGGTAACATCAAACTTCCCTTCCAAGGAACCGGAATGACTCATCCCCAACAGGATACCAGTGATGTCACATATCATTCTAGACTCTCAGGACATCTTACATTCAAAAAGAAAACTTTCAAACAAGGCATCTGCCCTGAGGGTTCACATCTCGTCATCCTCATACTCCCCCACTTAATTCTCATCTACGTTCCGTCGTGCAAAGCACTCCCGTTCATACGCACCTAACCATACACGATTCACAACGCAATACAAGGCACAAGAACGTATGGTTCGCAATGTGAGAACCACCACATCTATGTAAATCATTCTGGGTAAACACCTAATTCATAGGTCTACCCACTCTCAGATACCCATCATGATCCTACTTTGCAGGTAAGATACTCACTATCCGAGAAATGAAAAATCCGTCACAACATATGTTAACATCTATGCACATAAGCCTGTCAACACATCATCACATACCGAGGAGGTTTCTTGGAGTGATATCCCAATCCGAACAATTCGCCTCGATTTCCAAATAGTATGGGCGTTTGCGAGGCGCCTTTATAAATGGAACCCCAAACCGGTAATATGGACGCCGAAGCAAGAAACATCATCCTCAAAATCCTACCTCTATTCTCACATAGTCACATAGCATGCGCAGGTAGGTCACATCGCACTCAAACATACAAGCATGCAAGACATGGATGTGACACGCAATTCATCCCTCTCGGTATAACACACGACCCTTTCCACGGTCCTAAGGTACTCGAGCCTAAAGCTCTAATACCATCTGTAATGTCCTGACCTCAGATAATACTAAAAACATAAGATAATACCAAACATAGAAACTCATGCCTATTCTATTTCTTAAAACATCTGTTTAAGCCTATAAAATGCTTTTTTCTTCAAGGGATTCAAAACAGGGTTAAAAAATATTCTAACTCTTTTTGAAAAATTTTGATAGAGTGGGATCAATGACAAAAGCCCCAATGTGATGCAGCAGTCGGTAGAGAGTAACAGGATTAGAGAGTGATTACTCCACTAAAAGCTCCATCCAACAATTCCCGGGAGACATCAGTGCAGCTTGGTCTATTATCCCCCGAGAGAGGATATTGAGAAGCCTCGACACGAGGAATCTGATACATCCCCACGATGTTCAGTACAGAGAAACATAGTTCACAATCCCTAATGGTGATGTTAAGAGAGTGGGTATTCATATCAATCTTAGATACATTAAAGTAGAATTCCCGAACCATTTTCGGATAGACGATTCCATGACCAGAACTTATTCAAAACCATCCGCGTTGTTCGAATTGGGTAGTGAGCCCAATTTGGGTAAAACCATTGAAACGGATGTTCCTTTCCATGAGGATACCGTAGTGTTCAAGTGTCGGGTAAGCTTCACGAACCGCGTCTGTGGGAAGTCAGTCTGCATCCTCTACCTCGGATGCATTTCTTCGCCTAGGGCAAGACCCCTACCTTTGAGGAAATTACCCTTTCCTCTGGTAAGAAAGACGATTATGCTGACCATTGCTAGGCTCAGGAAGAGGGAGATGAGCACCAAAGGAAGGCGTGCTGATTCAATCACAGACCCGAAGGTAACGGATGGGAGGCGTGGGACCGGAGCCAAGGGAGAAGAGATAGACAGAGAGAGAGAGAGTGATTGACATGAAGACAAAGAGGAAGGAAACCCTTTTCGGAAGGCAAATCCTCTATAACACCACCTATAGAATGTGGATGGAGAAATCCAAGTAATCTCAATACTGAGAGTGTATCAACGATTGTGGAGAAGGAATAATGGCGTGAGTAGAGAAATTGACCACCACCGGATAGTAGGAACGTAGGGGGAGAGAAGATGAAAAGAGGGAAACGCTTTGGTTAAGATTTCGAGGGCACATGCATTCGAGCGCATAGGGCTATTATGCTCTTTAAACTCTTTTGAGTGTCGTTCCTTAAGAAGGGTACACGAGTAAAATTTATGCTAACTATTTAGCTTAAAATTGAAGATATACTCTTGGCAGACACTCCCCCTGGTTTCAGCAACCCCAAAAATGAGTTAATACTTATACAAGCATTCTCTCCAAAGTACTCTCCCCCTTAACCTAAGCTCACCCAAAGGTCATGCAAAAAATAATTCTGCAACATACAAAATGAAATTGCATATTACACGCATGAATGTGAGAGGAATATTAGCTAAACACTCACACAAGCACATAAAACTTGAGAAATCTGCATGAAAAAATCGATAACCCATGTATCAATCTATAAAATTCCAAGGATTAACTTAAGTATACATAGTTCAAGTTATCTCTCTATTAACTGTGAACTGTGAACTCGTGCATCGAAGCAAGAAACTTGACAAGACATTAGTCAGAATCAAATCCTATTATAAGGAGATGAACAATGTGCTCAAACGAGAAGGCAAACCCAAAATGTCTGGATCTCCAGATAAGCGCAAAAACATTAGTCTTGTTATTCAAAAGGCACACGCGTGACAATTGTGATAAAACCCAAATATAAAACCCAAGGCCAATAACTAGGCAAAACACACTTTTTTTTTTAAATAGTGTAGCAATTGTGATTGCACAAAGAAAGGGTATATACAAAAAATTATTGTTGTCAAAGGGGATACAAGAATGACGACTTACACCGAACATAGGTGGTTACTCACATAGAGTAAAGACGTACACCTACAACAGGCGGTCATTCAAATGCGGAATCAGGCACAAAAAAGCGTCTTAAGGTAAACCACAAACGTGGATCAATCTAGATCAAGATCGTAGGTTCATAACCAAAAGACTAGATATAATATCTAACTTGTGACTCATAAGTATCAAGCTCCTAAAGAGTGTGAGAAAATAGATGAGATAACATAACTATCTACTCATAGTGTAAACACAAGCATAATTATACATGAAAGAGGCAATTCCAATTTACATGAAAATTTATCAAATAATTATGCTTGGTTAGAGTAAAAGTCATCTCAAATCATGTCAAGCGCACAAGCATACAAAAGGAAGAGAAACAAAAGTAAATACACAAAGTATATATAATCTATCCTAAAAATCTCTGGAAGGAACACACACCAGAGGAAACGAAAGAGCACAAAATCCTATAACAAAGACACAAGGTCTAAGGATATGGCTATAAAGAACCAAACGACACAAAGACAACACCTAAGGATAACCTAAGGCATGTACAAGGAATGGGTCGACTCACTACACAAGAGAAGACTTGGCAGAGGAAATTTCTGACGCATTGACAACGTGCGAGGGCCAACACAAAGGGTTCCTACAGTTTCTACGAAAGACACGAACCAGCTTACTACACAAGACAAAGCTTGGCAAGAAAAGTTGCTGGCATAATAACCGTGCATGAAGAAAGTGATTCAAGGATATTGAACCACAATTCTAGAAGGGTAGAGTGCTTTACTCAACTAGAAAGAATGAGGGTTGATCATTTGGCAACCAACACACTTAAAGATGGTCTATAGCCACAAAATCATCTGATACAGATGACAGGTTCGCAACAAGTGAAGGATTTACTCAGGAAGTTAGTCCTAAATATGAGAGCCTTGCTCTAATACCAATTGAAAGTATGCTGTGAACCGATATAACTAACCTAGATGGGGCGTGAATAGGTTAGAAGCCGATAAATTAAGATTTAATTTTAATTATTAAACTTCTAACATAACATGATCGGAAGTTAAGGTTAATAAAATTAACATCGACATAAAGCTGTAAAAAGCTATAAATATCCAACAACCATGGAAAATACACGATATACGTGGAAACCCTAGGAAATCTCCCCAGGATGAAAGTTACAGCACCGACACACGGTGGAAACTATGCACTATAAGCCAAAGGGTTTACAGATAGACAGACTATGAATTAAACATGTTATACCCAACGACGACACCTATTCTCTAACCTGAATGCTCAACCCCGAGCCCTTTCTTGATTCCAAAGTCGCTTAGCTCCCCCTCCAATGTTCTATGAGCAACACCGTACTCACTATTAACGGAGGTCATGTGCAGCATGCGGTCCACGAGAACTAGTCCTGTTGTCCCTATCAAAGAGGGCTTCGAGTTTCCTAGGCTAGGTGTGTGCATATAAGCATAGTGCAGTGGAAGTGGTGGGAATGATGAAAAGAAAAATGATAACCTAGATGATCACCTAATATTCGTGAGGAAAAGGACATATACGGTTATACTCCAAGTGTGGTCTTAAGGTATTCGAGCCTAACCCTCTGATACTATCTGTAACGTTCTAGTCCCGAATTATTAATTAAAAAATAAATCGATCACCGAACCCTTGAATTTTATTGAAAAATCATTGTATTTAAGAAAACAATCCACACAAAAAAAAAATTCATTTTCTTGCCTTATCAAAATCAAACCAAAACCATTAGTTTAGGTGAAGAGAATATTCAATATAAAACCAAGGAAGATGGGAGGGTTTAAGTCAAGTATACCCAAAACATCCATTTTTAAACAAATAGTTTTCGAATGCCCATAAATCAGAAGGTCGCTCGAGCGAACCACCCCTTCGCTCGAGTGACTATTGCAGATAGTGGATTTTCAGCCCTGAACTGCAACTATAATTTTTGTTCCAAAACATGTTTTCAGTATACCATAAGACCTGAAACAGCATCCATAAAGTTGAGAAGGCATGTAGCAAGGTTTTTGAATTAATTAGTGGGCTTTTTACAATTCCAACCATTAAGAATTTCAAGAAAAATCCTTAGTTGTTGGAATTAAAAACCGCCAATTACCACCAAACTTTTCTCACTCAAATAACAACTAAATGCAACGCTACTATGCCATTTCAACTCCAAAGCAACAATGGAAAATAACGGTAAACAAGCATACATCTTCCCACTGAACATTCCTAAACTAAAGGAACTAAGTTCCATAAATAAATAATGCCAAAAGAATTAAAGTTTGATACTACCTAATTACATATCCACATCTCATATCCTCACCACAGACAATTCATGAAAGATCTTTACAAATAAATCAAGGTTACATGGTCCATAATTACATTACTCCCAAAGACAAGAGAATTGAGCAAAAATATATTCTCATAAGTGTGTCAAAGTGTGCGAATATCTAAAAGTGTACAAGAGATCAATCCAAAAGCTAATGGACATGTGATTGACACTTAAAAGTGACGATTTTATCCTTCTAATTGCACTAAGCTAAGCCTGAGTTATGATTTCAATAAGATATTTTTGTAGTATTTTTGTGGTTAAAACAGGTACAGAAGAGTTGTGACAAAAGGGGCATAAAATGAACAAAAACTGTCTAAGTGTCAAAATAATGTCATTTTAGTTATTTTTCAAGACCCAAAGGCATGGTACCAAGAGTTTCAAGAATAATAATAGCTCGAGGGTCAACAAATTTTAGAAAAAAGGTTTAACATTGAAGAAAATAATGTTCCAAGAAGATGTTTGGCCAAAAACATGCAAAAAGGAATGAAGAAAACCGACATACTTCACTATTTTGGTCATAACTTTCTCTAAAAATTGAATTTCAATTTGATACTAGAACCATTGGAAAGAAGATTTCTTGGGCTTCAATTTGATATAAAAATTACCCTATTTCAAGTTCGGATGAAAAAATTTATGCTCATTTAAAGTTTGACAAAAAGTGTAGTCGTGGAAATCCGTTGGGACGGGAAAAAATCCGTCTGGACGCCCATCTGGACACTCAATAATTTTCGTTGGGACGGTAGTCGACGATTCTATTGGGACGGTGGCCGTTTCCATCCGGATGGTGGTCACCCAGGAGTCCTAATCCAAGATAGACAATACTTTGTAGAAATCTATAAATAGACCCCAGGATCACTCAGATTCTGTATTCAAGTCCTTGGACAAAAATCCTTCTTCTTCTTAAATATTCAACTTCCAATCCCCGACGAGCCAGCACTGGATGGTTCGGGCCTCGACGAGAAGCTTCCGACCGATATCGACACCAACTTGAACATGGAATTTACCCCAACCATGCATGGCTAAGTGACTCGCCTGCCTCGGGTTATGATGAAACCCGAGCCTAGATTAGATTAATTTCTTGTATTTTATTTTACCTTTTTAATTGGATTCATTATATGACTACTTTAAATCCACGACATATTTGATCGTTGGAAAATATTTGTTATCTAAATTAATTAATATTACATTTAATATTTTTGTGATTGTATTAAATGCGGGTCGTATAACTATACTTATTTGCTCATCGAGTATTAAGTATGAGATAGTTTATGCCATGGATAAGATGAGTCATACTCCGGACGAGCCGTGCTATAATCCTGGATAGGATATACTGTATTTAAATTCGGGATTTTAATTGTAGAACTTGAGATATTTTATACCGTTGACGAGATGAATTATAGTACCGATAGTCCGTGCCATGTCTTAGATAGAATATACCTTATTTGCATATAAATTCATCCTCTTGACTATCCATATCGGTCATGTCACGATATGATTGAATCTAATAAAATGGTAGATAAAATAAGAATTAATTGAAACTGGAATTCTAGGCGAAGGTGGATTCAAACCTGTGGTAAAACATTTCTGTAAAAAGAACTCTTTTTATTAACACATAGTTTAGTTTTAGATTAGTTAGAAGTTACTTTAGTTCATAACTCTTTTTATTATAAAAATTCGAGATTTATATTTTCTTTTCTTTAATTAAATTAAAAAGATTTCTAAAGATTAAATGATTGATTGAAAATATTTATTTGCTGCCTCTTTCTCGTGGGAACGATCCTAACTTACTGCTAGCTACCATTTAGTGTTAAATCTTGATAATAAACTTGACACGGGACGACACATACCAACATGCCACATCATGCAAGCTTCAGTTTCCCATCTTTGTCTTACCTGATTCACTCGCAATGTTGTTTTAAAACAACATGAGCTGGAGCTTGTAGGATAGGTAATAATCCAAGAATACATGTCATATATGTGAGGTGGATATGCAATATTCCAAAATCCTTTAACTTCGAAAGTCTTTCATTTCATCAAGTTTTATTCAAATTTTCTTTCATTGCATACCCGTTTTATTAAAAATCACTTGTGAACTTATTATATTCAATGCCACAATCCAAAGCCACACTTTACAAACCTAAAGATTTGAGGGCTAGGCCAACCACATGATAATCCAAAGCCGCACTATACAAAATTAAAAGTTTGAGGACTAGGCCAACCACATCATAATCCAAAGCCACATTTTACAAATCCGAAGATTTGAGAGCTAGGCCAACCACATCATATCTTTATCACACGGCCAATTCAATCACCGAATCATAAAGTTATTGTCACAAAATATTTGTTATATTCATCACACTGAGAGTGAAATTAAATTGACTTAGGGATTCACAATTACTGCAATCAAGTTATCACATAACATAGAGTTATATTCATTAATTTGGGTTCCCATGTATCTCAATCTCACATATTAAGTCTCAATTCTTAGTCACAAGAACCCAATGTATGAATTTATTCATCTAATCCCATGCACTCAAATTCAAACCCTAATTCTTACCCACACTTTTCCTTCAAACTAATTAAGTCCCAATCAAGCATACGAGTATGTTATTATGCATAAAACACACATGGAACATCCATCAAAGTTCAAACTCAAGCTAGGGTTTCTCACATTTGGGCAAAAATACATATAGCATGATTTATTAACTTGTCTAAAAAATACAACACATATAATGAACAAACTTCAAGGATTACTACCATCCTACCTCAAGGGACCCAAATAATTCAAGAAAAGTCCCTAATAGAGCACCAATCGAAACCTTACTCCCAAATCATGGAAAAGGGTTTGTAAGAACGTGAAAAGAAATGAGAGGACAAGAGATTTAAGGGTTTAAGTTACTCAAACTAACCAAATAAGGCCTAAGAAGCACTCCAAGATCACCCTCTACCTGTAAACTCTTC
Organism: Sarracenia alabamensis; assembly: GCA_035668455.1. Lineage (NCBI taxonomy): Eukaryota > Viridiplantae > Streptophyta > Magnoliopsida > Ericales > Sarraceniaceae > Sarracenia > Sarracenia alabamensis. The sequence goes on from JAULLH010123849.1 coordinate 9,827, forward strand.
TCCCTAAGAAGTCCTAGTTGTATAGTGAGTGAAGAAAGATGTAAAAATGAAAATAACCAAGCCTTGGGTAGAACTTAAAAACCTGTCTCTGCTACAGTCGGTCGAGTGATCAGGGGACCGCTCAAGCGAACCCCTACTAAAAGGCCCACTTTAAAAACTCAAAAAGTGGGGTCCATTTCCAGTCCAAACGTCCCTAAACCAAACCCAATATCCCGGAATAATATTTCTAAGGTTTTAAAATTAATGGCAATATCATAGGACCTCGAATTAACATTTAAAGTCAAATAATTTCAAAATTTTACCCGATTTAAGAAAAATGTTTTAATGTTTTAAATTTAAGAAAAGATTTTTAGTTCAAACGGTCCATGATATTGCAACAAATTTTAACCTTAAATTGAACTTTTTAGCAAAACATAATTTTAACGTTAAACCGGATTTTTTAGCAAAACATAAATTTTAACATTAAACCAGACATTTTAGTAAAACTTGTGATTCAACGTTGATTCGATAATTTTTACAAAACTTGTGCTTTGAACCAAATTCTCCTAACTTACGCTTAAATTACGAGTTTGAAACCTTTGCCTTCCATTTGGTTGGTAGGCAAAGTTTAATTGTATATGACACCTTCATTCTTGTTATAGCTGTGGTGCTATTGTGGTCTCATTGATTACGGTTTATTTGGTTCTTGTTGTATTATTGGTTGTTGTTACCATATCCTTGGTTCTTGTTGTTGTATTAGTGTTGATTTAGTCCTTTTGGTTCCTCTCGTGCTATTAGTGGTTGTGAGATTTTGGTGGTGGTTTCTTGGTACCCACGGTTGTTATGGTATCTTAGGTTCTCCTTGTAGTAGTGGTGGTTGTAGGAATTGGTGTGGTGGTGGTTTCTATAGTGTTGGATTCTGTGACTTTCTACTTTGTGGTGGACCGGTTGATGGGTGCCCTACCCATTGGTCGACCATAAAAGTATGCATGGTTACTTCAGGTGCCCTACCCTTTGGCTTGGCCATAAAGGTGTGTAGCTCTATGATTTTACTGTTAGCTCTTGTTCGGATTCTCTTATGATCCTCTTAGCCATCTTTGATGGTTGAATGCGTGCGTTGGTGTGGGGGTTGGAGATGTTGGCGTCGGTGGGTTCCTGTGGCATTAGTTGGAGTTGGTGGTGTTTGAGTGACTTTATGACGGGTTGCACAAAGGGTTATACATGTTACATATTTCCCTTATCCTGTTGAGAAGCAAGTTTAGACTTATGAACTAGACCACTTTTCGTTAACTTATAGTAATGCGATAAATGTTTACTTTCAATAATCAATGTCTTTACTTTTTATCAAATTAACTGTATTCGCATATCGCATGCCATCCTCATAAAATATGTTGAGTTCTTGCATAGTTTGTTTTCTACGAACCTTGGGCTCACATTGTCTTTGACAACACGCAGGTGATTTAGGTAAAGGTATCTCGGACTGACATATGGATGCTTTTGGATATTATGGAGGACATCTCTTATGATTCGTACTTATAATTGAGACTTGTACACTTGAAATCATATTTCGATACTTAGTACTTTTTGTTGGAAGTTTGATATTGCTAAGATCAAAGATTGTACCACATTTGTTTAAGCTTAATGTTTTCAGGTGTTGGAGCCTTGGATTGTATGTTTATTATTTTTCCTCAGTTCATCTATTTTTTGTAGTGAGGCTGGTGTGCCGGGAAGGTATTTGGGTTGCCGTTTGGCTATTTGTTTATTTAGTTTTAAAAGCAAGAAGTTAAAGGATTTTTCAATATCAAAAAACCGTTTTGAAGTTTTAATTTGAGATTTTCACTTGTAAATTTTTCTACTTGCCTTCTCACCCTAGTTAAGCTTGTTTCTTACTATTTGATGTAAAAAAATCAGTTTTGGAGCAAAAAAGCCCCTAGATTAACTGTGCAAAATAAGTCAAACTGTCACACCCCACTCGAGTAGACCCTTGTTTCCCTGGCACACGAAAATTGTTACATTTTTACCAAGTTTTGGGATATGTTTGCTCACTTTTGGGATCTCTTTTAAGCATAATTAATATACTACTTTTGAATTAAAATGGTCCCTTTCACTTAGTTTTTGCATGGTTATTGTATAGACCCAAACAAACCTTTTTCATAACTTAACTTATTTTCTGTTTCGATTTGTCTTTTGGCCTTAGTTTTGTATATTTAGATGTTTCTTAGTACATCGGATTTGGAGCATTACAACATGGTATCAGTGCTCTAGGTGCGAATATCAATGGAGCGGTGGAGATGGTTAGTCCATCCGAGAGGGTTGTATTTTATGTTACATTCATGATTTTGCTTGCCTACTTGAAGTATGTGAAATGCTAAACTTGCGTATGCTATGTAATATATGGGCATGGGGGTAGAGCTTGAGGGTGATTTGTCATGCCGTAGGCATCCGTTAAACTTGTTTGGAGTTCGAGTTAGGGAAGCGTTTGGCCAGCGTTTTTCCTAACGAGAAAACCAACTGGGTTAAGTGGATTGACTTCTCATTCCAAGTGTTATATCCTGGTAGGTGTTACGTGTTGTGATAATTTTGTTGTTGTGAAATTATATGATGTTGCATCCTCATCTATTTTTCTTATAGAACCATGATGCCACGGTGTGGCAGAGGTTAGGGCCAAGCCCGCAGCCAAGGTCGAGTCAGTGACCGTGTGATAGGTGAGGGGGATGCCCACATCCAGCAAGACCCAATCGAGCAGGGTATCCATGTCTAGTAAGATCCAGCCCGAGAGGGAATTCACATTTAGTAGGAACCAGTTGAGGAGGGTATCCAGGTTCAACCGAGACCAGTTGATGGAGATGCTCATGTCCAGTAGGGTTCAATACATGAAGGAGATGTGCTATGACAGATGATCACCACAATGCAGACCATGGCAGAAATGGCAAGGGGAGGGGGTTAAGTTCCTGAGATACGGGCCTTTGTGGCTATGAGAGAGTTCAAACAGATGGATCCTCCTATCTTCAACGGGGAATCTAATCCAGAAGTCGCAACGGAATGGTTAGAGACGATCATGATGATCTTTGATACCTTGCACATCGAGGGCGAGTTGAGAGTGAGTTTAGCGGCTTTTCAGTTATGAGGTAGCACGCAGGAGTGGTGAAAATTCGTGAAGATTACTGTTGATGGAACGTAGGCTGCATTTGAGAAGGTATTTTTCGAGAAGTACTTTCCCTTGTCATCCAAAAATGCGTACAAGGAAGAGTTTCTGAATCTAGCCCATGCGGGGTTATCTGTCCTACAGTACGAGACAAAGTTCGTGAATCTATCTCACTTTACAAAGATAGTGATGACGGAGGAGTTATGTGTTAGGAGATTTGAGAGAGTACTTCGGCCTTCTATCAAGGATAAGATGGCGGCATCAGATATCCGTACATACCCGAAGATTGTCGAGAAAGAAATTCAAGTTAAGAACTCGCTAGCAGAGAGTCGTAGAGCCTTGGAATCTAGATCATAGAAGAGGAGTCCTGGTGTGTGGTCAGATGGGCATCCATCGAAGAAACAGAAGATTGGGAGTTTGGGATCTTTCTCACCCAGATCATAGTAGCCACTTCACATCACAATAGTATCATCATCATCTTCTACAGGACGCATAGATCCCCAGGGGAAGACATATTATCTTTGTAGGCAGGTGGGGCATATACAGCGAGATTGCCCTCAGAACGGCACATGGCAGGGCCAGAGCCACAGTCAGACTCAAGGGAGGACCCCACCGACTTGCTACACTTGAGGTCGGGTGAGTCAAATCAGTAGAGACTACCAACAGGGAGGAGGCGCATAGAGATCTTGAGCCGGACAGTCGAGGTTTACACTATAGAGTCACCAGAGCCACCACTAGGCTCAGTAGTAGCCTACAATGGCATAGCCCTTACGTTCTGTACGAGCTTCCGCCCTGCCAACATTGTTGGGATAGGTATACTTAAAAGCCATGCTTTTAGGTATTATCCGGGATCCCGAAAATATTAATGAGATTCTATTGAGAGGATATGTATACTAGGATTCGTATTTGTTGCATTTACGATGTATGTATGCAT